>MJVA01000877.1:0-30381 GCA_001939245.1 Talaromyces wortmannii
TTATAGTCAATTTAATAAACGTCCTATTAGACGTTTTTATTAGTTATACTTTTTTTTTAGTAAGGCTTTTCTTTAGGTTAAAAACTGCAAGTTTCGAGTTATAATATAGTATATTTATAGGTTATATGGAAAGAGTTAAATATCAAATGGTATTATTATATATCTAACACAAAAAGGAAAATATTTATAAATTTATTATTATTTTAAGAATTGTTATTATCAGCTAAAATGATTGGAGCAGGATTAGCCACTACAGGTTTAATAGGTGCAGGTGTTGGAATTGGGATTGTTTTTGGTGCCTTAATAATAGGTGTTTCAAGAAATCCTTCATTAAAAGGACAATTATTTTCATATGCTATCTTAGGATTTGCATTCTCAGAAGCTACAGGTTTATTCGCTTTAATGATAGCTTTCCTTTTACTTTTTGTATTTTAGCTATATGTTAATATTTACTATAGGTATTAGGAATTTATATAACTTTAACAATTCTTTATATTTACCAACATAAAGAAAGCGTAATTAAATAAATATAACCCATCATTCTTATCACTAATGGATTTATTCTGAATATTAATTATAATATATTGTTATAATTAATATAGTATTATTAATTTTACAATTATAATAATTTAAAGGGGTTTAGTTTAAAAGTAAAACTGTTATAAATATATAAATAATGTTGGTTCAAATCCAACTGCTCCTTCTAGTTTTAATTAAACTAATATAATACTTATGTTTAATATAAGTAAAAAAAAAACTTTAGATTAATATATGACAACAACAACTTTTTTTTTGTTTTTAATACCTGTATTAGCTGTTATATTATTAGCAGTTAATTTAATCTTTTCTCCACATAACTCTTATTTAGAAAAAGATAGTGCTTTTGAATGTGGATTTCATTCTTTTTTAGGTCAGAATAGAACACAGTTTAGTATATCTTTTTTTATATTTGCGTTATTATTTTTATTATTTGATTTAGAGATTTTACTTGTATATCCATACATTGTAAGTGCATATACTAATGAAATATATGGTTTAGTTATTATGCTTTTATTTTTTTTAGTTTTAACTTTAGGATTTGCTTTCGAGTTAGGAAAAAACGCTTTAAAAATAGATAGTAGACAAGTAGGAAACTTAAATTTTATTTTACAAAAATAAAATATCTCTTTTAATTAATTAATTTGTTAATAAATAGGAACGATTGTATAAAATAAAAAATTTTATTATATACATATAATACTGCATATAAATAAATAAGAAAAAAATTAAAAAAAAAATGTTATTAACTAATGTTAGTTTAATATATTTAGATGCCCCTACTCCTTGAGGTTTATTTTTCCAAGATAGTGCTACACCTCAAATGGAAGGATTAGAAGAATTACATAATAATATTATGTTTTATTTAGCTATTATTTTATTTACTGTATCATGAATTATGATTACTATAGTAAAAAATTTTGTTTCATCTAAATCTCCTATATCTCATAAATATATGAATCATGGTACACTTATAGAATTAATATGAACTATAACACCTGCTTTAATATTAATATTAATAGCATTCCCTTCATTTAAGTTATTATATTTAATGGATGAAGTTGTAGATCCTTCATTAGTTATTTATGCAGAAGGTCACCAATGATATTGAAGTTATCAATATCCTGATTTTACTAATGATGAAGGAGAATTTATAGAATTTGATTCATATATAGTACCAGAAAGTGATTTAGAAGAAGGAAGATTTAGAATGTTAGAAGTAGATAATAGAGTAATTATACCTGAATTAACTCATACTAGATTTGTAATATCAGCTGCGGATGTAATACATTCATATGCATGTCCATCATTAGGTATAAAAGTTGATGCTTACCCTGGAAGATTAAATCAAGCATCTGTATATTTAAACCGTAAAGGTACATTCTTTGGTCAATGTTCAGAAATATGTGGTATACTTCATAGTTCTATGCCTATATGTATACAATCTGTTTCTATAAAAGATTTTTTACTTTGATTAAGAGATCAAATAGAAGGATAATATAAATATATATAATATATTTATATTTATACAAAAAAAAAAATAATTAATACTAGTTAATTATTAATTAATAAAAAAAAAATTTATATATAAAATGTGTTAAAGGTAAAAAATCATAAATATAAAAATTATAGTATTAATAAGTTCAAATCTTATACATATTTTTTAAAATATTAATTTGTAGTGGTTATTAGCTATAGTATAGATAAATCGTCTAAAAAAAAAGTTTATTATATGAATTTTTCAATTTTTTTATTTCTTATAGGAATACTAGGTTTTGTTTTAAATAGGAAAAATATTATACTTATGCTAATATCTATAGAAATAATGCTTTTATCTATAACGTTTTTGATATTAATAAGCTCATTTAGTTTTGATGATATTTTAGGTCAAACTTTTGCTATATATATAATAACAATAGCAGGAGCAGAATCTGCTATAGGTTTAGGAATACTTGTTGCATACTATAGATTAAGAGGAAGTATATCAATACAATATAAATAATGTATTTGACATTGATTATTTTACCTTTATTGGGTTCAATATCATCTGGTTTTTTTGGAAGAAAAATCGGTGTTAGTGGATCACATCTAATAACTAGTAGTTTAGTAATTACAACAACAATTTTAGCTATTTTAGCTTTTTTTGAAGTAGGTATGAATAATATACCTGTAACAATAAATGTAGGAAGATGGATTGATGCAGAAACATTAAATGTTTTATGAAATTTTAAATTTGATTCACTAACTGTTTCTATGCTTTTACCTGTTTTAATTGTATCTAGTTTAGTGCATATTTATTCTATTAGCTATATGAGTCATGATCCTCATAATCAAAGATTTTTTAGTTATTTAAGTTTATTCACATTTATGATGATTATTCTTGTTACAGGTAATAATTATCTATTAATGTTTGTAGGTTGAGAAGGTGTTGGTATTTGCTCTTACCTTTTAGTAAATTTTTGATTTACTAGAATTGCAGCAAATCAAAGTTCTATTTCTGCATTACTTACTAATAGAGTAGGTGATTGTTTTTTAACTATTGGAATATTTATTATGTTATGATCTTTTGGTAATATAGATTATAATTTAGTATTTTCATTGGCTCCTTATTATAATGAAGATTTAATAACTATTATTGGTATTTGTTTAGTAATAGGTGCTACAGCTAAAAGTTCTCAAGTGGGATTACATATTTGATTGCCACAAGCAATGGAAGGTCCTACACCTGTTTCAGCGTTAATACATGCTGCTACTATGGTTACAGCTGGGGTTTATTTATTAATGAGATCTTCACCTTTAATAGAATATAGTGGAACTATATTAATAATTTGTTTATGATTGGGTGCTATAACTACTGTTTTTAGTTCTTTAATCGGTTTATTTCAACAAGATATAAAAAAAGTTATAGCTTATTCTACTATGAGTCAATTAGGTATGATGATAATAGGTATAGGGTTATCTTCATATAATATTGCTTTATTTCATCTAGTTAATCATGCTTTTTATAAAGCATTGTTATTTTTAGGTGCTGGAGCTGTAATTCATTCAGTATCAGATAATCAAGATTTTAGAAAATATGGAGGATTAAGACCTTTTTTACCTTTAACTTATTCAGTTATGTTGATAGCATCTTTAAGTTTAGTTGCTATACCTTTTATGACAGGATTTTATTCTAAGGATTTGATATTAGAATCTGCTTACGGTCAATATTATTTATCAAGTACTATAGTTTATTTTATAGCTACTATAGGTGCAATGTTTACAACACTTTATTCAGCTAAAGTGTTGTATTTAACATTTTTAACTAATCCTAACGGACCTTTAGTTAATTATAAACATGCACATGAAGGTGATCTTTTTTTAAATACACCTTTAATTATATTAGCTATATTTTCTATATTCTTTGGTTTTATAACTAAAGATATATTTATAGGATTAGGTACAGGATTCTTTTCAGATAATAGTCTATTTATACATCCTATGCACGAAATTTTATTAGATACAGAATTTGCTGTTCCTGTTTTATTTAAATTATTACCTTTTTTCTTTACAATATCTTTAAGTGTTTTATCTATTTTATTTTCTGAGTTCTTACCTAATCTTCTAATTAATTTTAAATTTTCAAAACTAGGTTATAATATTTTTAGTTTTTTCAATCAAAGATTTTATATAGAATTAATTTATAATAAATATATTGTAGAGTTTATTCTTAAATTAGGTGGACAAACAACAAAAAGTTTAGATAAAGGATCAGTAGAGTATTTAGGACCTTATGGGTTAGAAAAAGGATTATTAATTTTAAGTAATAATATAAATTCTTTAAGTACAGGTGTAGTAACTACATATGCATTGTATATATTATTAGGTTTAATATTTTATATAACATCTATGTACTTTTCTTATTTTGATAATAATTTATTAATTTTAACTATTTATACTTTGTTTATATTATTAAACAAAAAATATAGTTTATAATAAAATATATTTTTTATAAAATATTTATTTTTCTTTTTTTCTTTGTTAATAGGATCTGTCTTTTCTTTATTATTATCTAACTCTTTATCAATAAGACGTGATATTTCCATATTATATTCTAGAATAGGTATTATAGTATTGTTTTACTGTATTTATTTAGTATATAATAGCTTATTTATAACATATATGGATAATGGTATTGGTATATTTGGAGGTTTATTTTTTATATCTTCTATAACTCAAATTTTTCATGTGTTAATTTTTATTATAAGTTTATTAGTTTTAACTTTAACAGGATTTTTCCCTAAAAGTTTTAGATACATAAATAATGAATCTGTACTATCAAAATATACTTTAAAAGGATTAGGATTACCTATTGCACCTAATTCTATATTTAAATTAACTAGTTTAGAGCAATATTCTATATTAGAATATACTTTAGTATATCTATTTGTTGTAATAGGAAGTGTTTTACTTATATCAAGTAACGATTTAATTTCTTTATTTTTATCAGTAGAATTACAAAGTTATGGTTTATATTTATTATGTGCTATATATAGAAATTCCGAAACATCTACTTCATCTAGTTTAACTTATTTTTTATTAGGTGGTTTAGCTTCTTGTTTTATATTATTAGGAATAGGTTTAATATATGCAAATGTAGGAGTAACTTATTTAGATAACTTTTATATTATTAATAATTTATCTTTATTAATAGATTTAAATTTTAATGAATTAACTGATGTAACATCATTTGTACCTTATAGTATGTTATTAATAATTGTAGGTCTATTATTTAAGATTTCAGCTGCACCATTTCATTTCTGGTCTCCTGAGGTATATGATGGAATACCTACTGTTGTTACAACTTTTGTTGCTAATATTGCAAAAATATCTGTTTTAATATTAATATTACAGTTAGTTCATTTTACTAGTAATATATATATTTCTAATAGTTATTCTTGAACAACTAGTTTGTTATTAAGTTCATTATTATCTTTAATAATTGGTACTGTTTTAGGTTTAACTCAATTTAGAATTAAAAGATTATTAGCTTATAGTACAATATCTCATTTAGGATTTATGTTACTGGCTTTAAGTATTAATAGTATAGAATCTATACAATCTTTTATTTTTTATTTAGTACAATATAGTTTATCAAATATAAATGCTTTTATTATATTAATAGCTATAGGTTATAGTTTACTTAGTTCTAGAAATATTAATTATAACGAATTGCAAGAAGATGAAAAAAATTCTCCTGTTCAATTAATTAGTCAATTGAAAGGATTTTTTTATGAAAATAGTATATTAGCTTTAAGTTTTGCTATTACTTTATTTTCATTTGCAGGTATTCCGCCGTTAATGGGGTTCTTTGCCAAACAGATGGTATTTTCTTCTGCTTTACAAGAAGGATTTGTCTTTTTAACTCTAATTGGTGTTTTAACTAGTGTAATTAGTGCTGTTTATTATTTATATATTATTAAAACAATGTTTTTTGATAATATAGAAGTGTCATATGTAAATAAACAAATTTCTATGTTATCTAGTTCACTTAGTATAATTATTTCTATATTAACTTTAATTATACTGTTATTTATGTTTATACCTAATGAGTTATTACATATGTCAAATATACTTTCTGTATTATTATTTTTCCCTTCTAGTTTATAAAATCTAATAAGTCATAGATAAATCATGATGTCAAACCCGAATTTTAATATGATATTTTTTCATTTTTGTTTTATTTTTCTGTGCCTAGTAACGCTAGCTATAGTTTGAGCGAAAAAAGACAAGAAAATACAAGATTTTTTGTTTCACGTTTCTAATATAAAGCAATCTATAATTTTTTTTATTTTAAAAGACAAGTATTATATAAGTTCTATTTTCTGCTTATTGTTTCTTAGTTACATATCTTATAATTATAACATATTTGAATCAATAATTATATATTTAAATATGTTTGTTTTTTCTATAGGGTATTTATTGCTAAGATATACCCAGTTATTTTTAATACCTTTTCTTATAATATATTTTTTTAAATTATTTAATGTTGAAATTAGAAATCATAAAATAAAATTTTTCATTATTAGTATTGTAATACTATTATTAATAAAATGATATTTATTAATTTCATTAGGTTTACCTTATTATACAAATATATTGTTTTTTGATTTAGATATATTGTCTATAATAGATTTTTCTGCATTTTTTTCTAAAGGTATGAGTAGTTCAGATTATATTAATAAACCTTCGTTATCTAATACCTCTTCAATTCCATTTAATATTCAAAGTCCAATCGATGAATTTGAGTCTTTTATACCTAATTATAGAAATTCTAATTCTCCATTATTAACTGAAAACCGTAGTATGTATAATAATTCGCCTAGTCCGTCTTCACATTTATCTCCTGTTAATTTAGAAAGATTAGATTCTAATAGGTCTTTATCTCCTCCTGTATCTCCTACTATGTCTCCATTATTTGGTTCTGGATCTCTAAATGGATCATTAAGAGGCTCTCCATTGTTAGATCAATCTCCTTTACCTTTAGGTTTACCTTCTTCTCCTCCTTTACCTTTAGGTTTACCTTCTTCTCCTCTTCTACCGTTAAATACATCACCAATGCCATATTTAGGGTCACCAGTGAGATCTATTTCTCCTTGATTTTCTTTAGAGTATGAAACTAGTGAATGAGTAAGTAAAGGTAAATATAATCCTGAACATAATACAATAAAACCTAATGTAACTGAACCTAAAAAAAGTATCTTATGTTCAGTATTCCCTAATTTTAAACCAGTTGGTCTATATTTTATTGACCCTAATTCAAAAGAATATTTTACTGTATTTCATACAACTTTTATAAATCATTATGATGTTAAATCTGTATATATACCAGAAGTTCATAGATATTATGACCCTATTTCTTCAATTTGATGAGATGAAACTGAGAAAAGATGAGTGGATAGTAGACTTTTATATAGCACTGATCATAATACAGTAGAATTACTTATAGCTAAATTAACTAAAAAGGATTCTTATTCAAGTTATCATTTAAATCAAAAATTAAAATTATTAGAATATGGTAATTTAGTACAAGAAAAAATAAAAAATATTAATGCTAAAAATATGCTTCTTTTAAATACATTTGAGTATATAAGCTCTAATAAACTTAATTTAACAAAACAAGAAATAGATGAACATTTTTTATCTTTAGATGAACAGAAATTAAAAACTTTTTTTCTTAGAATATTTAAAGCTGGTGGTGTTGATGATGCACATGATATAGTAAATATTTTACAAAATAGATTTTTAAATAATAATTATGTACCTGAAGGTATTAAATATCAAACAAGATCATTAACACTTCAATTATTAGCTCAAAGAGCTCAAATTAGGGAGTTGGAAAATGCTATAGGTACAAAATATTTAAATTATTCAGATAAATATATTTGAATTAAGCCTAGTGAGTCTATTATAAATAATAATAAGTCAAAAACAATATATTCTTGACCTTCAGAATAAATAAGTTATAGGTTATAATAATAGTGTAAAAAAAAATATTTATATATATATATTTTATAATGAGAATTTTTAAAAGTAATGTTTTATTAAGATTAGTGAATTCTTATGTAGTGGATTCTCCAGTACCGTCTAATTTAAGTTATTTATGAAATTTTGGATCTTTATTAGCTCTTTGTTTAGGAATACAGATTGTAACAGGTGTTACATTAGCTATGCATTATGTGCCTAATATAAATGAAGCTTTTAATTCTGTAGAACATATTATGCGTGATGTAAATAATGGTTGATTAATACGTTATTTACATGCTAATACAGCTTCAGCTTTTTTCTTTTTAGTTTATCTACATATAGGTAGAGGTATGTACTATGGATCATATAAAGCACCAAGAACTTTAACTTGAATAATTGGAAGTATAATACTTGTAATTATGATGGCTACAGGTTTCTTGGGTTATGTACTTCCTTATGGTCAAATGAGTTTATGAGGTGCAACAGTTATTACAAATTTAATGAGTGCTATTCCTTGAATAGGACAAGATATTGTAGAATTTTTGTGAGGTGGTTTCTCAGTAAATAATGCAACTTTAAATAGATTTTTTGCTTTACATTTTGTATTGCCTTTTGTTTTAGCTGCTTTAGTTTTAATGCATTTAATAGCTTATCATGAAACAGTAGGATCAGGTAATCCATTAGGTATATCAGCAAATTATGATAGATTGCCTTTTGCTCCTTATTATATTTTCAAAGATTTAATAACATTCTTTTTATTTTTCTTTGTTTTATCAGTATTTGTTTTCTTTATGCCTAATGTATTAGGTGATAGTGAAAATTATATAATGGCTAACCCTATGCAAACACCACCTGCTATAGTACCGGAGTGATATCTTTTACCTTTCTATGCTATATTAAGATCTATACCTAATAAATTATTAGGTGTTATTGCTATGTTTTCATCTATTTTTATAATATTAGTTATGCCTATAACTGATTTATCTAAATATAGAGGTTTACAATTTAGACCTTTAAGTAAAGTAGCTTTTTATGTATTTATAGCTAATTTATTAATATTAATGCAATTAGGAGCAAAACATGTAGAGAGCCCATTTATAGAATTTGGTCAAATATCTACTGTTTTATACTTTTCACATTTTTTAATAATAATGCCTTTAATTAGTTTAATTGAAAATACTTTAGTTGAGTTAGTTACAAAAAAAAATTAATACAATATGTTTTTTATTGTATTTAAGGAGTTTGAGTAGATGGTTCTGCGTTTCGATTGCAAATTGAAATATAGGGATTCGATTTCCCCAAACTCTTGTATTTTATTTTTAGTTTAATAAAATTTATTAAAAGTAGTAAATAAACTTTTAGTTTATTATTTATATTTATATAATATAGACAAATATTTTTATTTATATAAATAATATAAAAATATTTAATATTTGTTAAGTTTATCTTCTATAATTTCTATTCTTGAGGGTTTATTGGTAGTTGTTCCTGCTTTACTTTCTGTTGCTTTTGTAACTGTTGCTGAAAGAAAAACTATGGCAAGTATGCAAAGAAGATTGGGTCCTAATATAGTAGGTTATTACGGGCTATTACAAGCTTTTGCTGATGCTTTAAAATTATTATTAAAAGAATATGTAGCTCCTACACAAGCTAATATTATTTTATTTTTTCTTGGTCCTATTATAACTTTAATTTTTTCTTTATTAGGTTATCTTGTAATACCTTACGGTTCAGGATTATATATTTCTGATTTTAGTTTAGGTATTATTTATATGTTAGCCGTATCTTCTTTGGCTACATATGGAATATTATTAGCAGGTTGATCTGCTAATTCTAAATATGCTTTTTTAGGATCTTTAAGAAGTACAGCTCAATTAATTAGTTATGAATTAATTTTAAGTTCTGTTATAATATTAGTTGTTTTGTTAACAGGTAGTCTTAATTTAATATCAATAGTTGAATCTCAAAAAATAGTTAGTTTTATTTTTCCTTTATTACCTCTATTTTTAATTTTTTTTATAGGTTCTATTGCTGAAACTAATAGAGCTCCTTTTGATTTAGCTGAGGCTGAGTCTGAATTAGTTAGTGGTTTTATGACAGAACATTCTTCTGTTATATTCGTTTTTTTTTTCCTTGCTGAATATGCAAGTATTATTTTAATATGTGTTTTAAATAGTTTATTATTTTTAGGGGGTTATTTAAGTATAATACCTTTAGATATAATAATAGATATTATAAATATATTCTTTAATGTTAGAGAAACAATTATTTTTGATTTATTTATTCATATTTCTTCTTCTCCTTTGAATTTAGCCATCAAAACAGTTATATTAATATTTGTATTTATATGAGTTAGAGCTTCTTTCCCTAGAATACGTTTTGATCAATTAATGTCAGTATGTTGAACAGTATTATTACCTATAGTAATAGCTTATATTGTATTTATACCTTGTATAATTTACGGTTTTAATATATTACCTGTTAATATTTCATTATTATAGGAATAAAAATAAGGTTTTAATCTATATATAATTTATATTATTCAATATAGATATACACATATATCTAAGGATATATATTTATATTAATAAAAAAAATATAATATATAATAATATTATAATTATTACTTACATCATATGTAAGTTATGTAAATATTAGATAAATAATTTAATATATAGTAAATAAAAAATAATTTTTAATTAAAATGTCTTTTTTATTATTATTAATACCTTTAATAGGTATAAGTTTTATTATTATAGAATCAGATAAAAATAATATTGTTAATAATTATAGAATTAAATATATAGGTTTAATAACTTCAATAGTAAATTTAATAGTATCATTATTAATGTTTATTATGTTTGATTTTTCAAGTAAACAATTTCAATTTATTGAAGAACAATATCAAATAAATTATTTCGATATTTATTTAGGTGTTGATGGTTTATCAATATATTTTGTTATATTAACTACTATAATAATGCCTATTGCATTATTATCAAACTGGGATTCAATACAAACTAAAAATGTGTTATCTTTTGTAGTTATAATTTTATTGTTAGAAACATTATTATTAGCTGTTTTTTTAGTTTTAGATATATTATTATTTTATATATTCTTTGAAAGTATATTACCTCCTTTATTTTTATTAATAGGTATATTTGGATCAAGTAATAAAGTAAGAGCAAGTTTTTATTTATTTTTATATACTTTATTAGGGTCATTATTTATGTTATTATCTATAATAACAATGGCTTCAATAATGGGTACTACAGATTTTGATGCTTTATTTAAAACTAATTTTGAATATACAACACAATTATTTTTATTTTATGGTATATTTATAGCTTTTGCTGTAAAAACTCCAACTATATTCTTAAATACTTGATTATTAAAAGCTCATGTTGAGTCACCTTTATCTGGAAGTATAATATTGGCTGGTATAGTATTAAAATTAAGTTTGTATGGTATATTTAGATTAATTTTACCTATATTACCTAAAGCATCTTTAAATTATACTTATATAGTATATGTTATAGGTGTAATAACTATTATATATGCTAGTTTTAGTACTTTAAGAACTATAGATATTAAAGAGCTTATAGCTTATTCTTCTGTATCTCATGCAGCTGTTTATCTTTTAGGTGCTTTTAGTAATACAATACAAGGTATTGAAGGTGCAATAACTTTAGGTTTAGCTCATGGTTTTGTTTCTTCAGGTTTATTTATTTGTGCTGGAGGTGTTTTATATGATAGATCTTCTACTAGATTAATTACTTATTATAGAGGTATGGGACAAATTATGCCTATATTTAGTATATTATTCTTAATTTTATCATTAGGTAATTGTGGAGTACCTTTAACTCTAAATTTTTTAGGTGAATTCATGTCATTATATGGAGTATTTGAAAGAATGCCCTTATTAGGTATTCTAGCTAGTTCTTCTATTATATTCTCCGCAGCTTATACTATTTTTATGTATAATAGAATAGCATTTGGTGGTTCGTATTCTATTTTCTTTAAAGAAAATTTAAGAGATGTTAATAAAAGAGAATTTATTATGTTATTAATATTTGTTATATTAACTGTTTTATTTGGTATATACCCTGCTCCTATATTAGATGGTTTACACTATTCAGTTTCTTCATTAATATATAATACAAATTAACCTTTTTTTTATTCTTATTAGCTCAATGGTAGAGCAGAATACTTCTAATATTTTGATCCATGTTCGAATCTTGGATAAGAATTAATATTAAATATATATAAATATTAATTTAAAAATAAATAAATATAAAAAAAAGGTTAAATATTAGTCTTTTTAAAATCTTAAATAGTAATGATATAATAAAAATATATCTATTAAAAATTAAATAAAGTATATGCCACAATTAGTACCTTTTTTTTTTGTTAATCAAGTAGTATTTGCTTTTGCAATTCTTACAATATTAATATACACATTTTCTAAATATATATTACCTAAATTTGTTCGTGTTTTTATATCTCGTATATATATAAACAAATTATAGTATAATCTAGAATTATTTTTTAAGATCTATAACATAAATATAAAATTTAAAAAAAAAATTTTTTTATGTTTAATACTATATTAAGTCCTCTTGATCAATTTGAAATAAGAGATTTACTTTCTTTAAATATTAGTTTTTTAAATAATATTCATTTATCTTTAACAAGTATAGGTTTATACCTATCTATAGGTTTAGTATTAATCTTAGGTTATAGTTTATTATCTACAAATTATAATAAAATAATACCTAATAGTTGATCACTAAGTCAAGAAACTTTATATTTTACTGTACATGGTATAGTAATTAGCCAGATAAATGCAAATAAAGGACAAATGTATTTCCCATTTATATATTCATTATTTATCTTTATTTTATTTAATAATTTAATAGGTTTAATACCATATAGTTTTGCGTCAACATCTCATTTTATTTTAACTTTTTCATTAAGTTTTAGTGTGGTTTTAGGTGCAACTATATTAGGTTTCCAAAAACATGGATTAAAATTCTTTTCTTTATTTGTTCCATCTGGTTGTCCTTTAGGTTTATTACCATTATTAGTTTTAATAGAATTTATTTCTTATTTATCTAGAAATGTTTCATTAGGATTAAGATTGGCAGCAAACATATTATCAGGACATATGCTTTTATCTATATTATCAGGATTTACATATAAAATAATGACTAGTGGAGTATTATTCTTTGTATTAGGTTTAATACCTTTAGCATTTATTATAGCTTTTTCTGGTTTAGAGTTAGCAATAGCTTTTATTCAAGCTCAAGTTTTTGTAGTTTTAACATGTTCTTATATTAAAGATGGTTTAGATTTACATTAATAATGAATTAATAAATAAATATAAAAAAAAAAAAGCTCTTATAGCTCAATGGTAGAGCAGGATACTGTTAATATCTGTATAGATGTTCGATTCATCTTAAGGGCTAGGGTGAAAGCCCGTGAATAGGTAAATAGACCTATCTAGAGGAAGGTTCGGAGCTAGATATTGTATTTGATATGAGAAACCACGACGTTGAAAGGTGAAGGGGTATTGAAGAAACTAATGTAACTTTATAAATTAATAATTTATGTAAAGTAATTGAGAACGCATCACTGATACATAGCACTTATTTAGAACCATATTTACAAAAACCGTCCTATTGATTTTTTAATATTAGTAAAAATTTGTTAAATAATATTTTTATTTTAATATGTATTTATCAATATAGATATATATATATATATTCCGTATATATATATGTCAAAAAAATTATAATTTTTTTGAGTTTGATGATGGCTCTGATTGAACGCTGTCCAAGTACTTGACACATGCTAATCGAACGATTTTTCTCCTCTAAAGAGAAAAATAGTGGTGTACAGGTGAGTAAAAGATAATTTGGCTACCTTAAAGTAAGGGTAAATCTCTTATAAAAAAAATCAAAAAAAAGGAAAATCAGAATTTCTGCTTTAAGATGTTATTTTTTATCTCGGTGTGGTAGTAGAAAAGGTAATGACTTTTCTAGCTAACATTCGTAGTCGTGACTGAGAGGTCGATCGACCACATTGGGTCTGAAAAAACCCCAATGCGTATTAGTACAGCAGTGAGGGATATTGGTCAATGGTCTAACGACTGAACCAGTAACTTGGAAGAATGTAAATATATTATATTATAATATAGCAACGATTAATTCGTATAAAATTCTAAATAGAATAATGATAATGACAATTTTCTATTTATAAGTCTTGACCAAATTACGTGCCAGCAGTCGCGGTAATACGTAGAAGACTAGTGTTAGTCATCTTTATTAGGTTTAAAGGGTACCTAGACGGTAAATAAAACTTGAATAGAGTACTTATTTGCTAGAGTTTTATAAGAGAAGGAAGAACTTCTGGAGTAGTGATAAAATACTTTGATACCAGAGGGACTGGTCACGGCGAAGGCATCCTTCTATGTAAAAACTGACGTTGAGGGACGAAGGCTTGGGGATCAATAAGGATTAGATACCCTAGTAGTCCAAGCAGAAAATGATGAGTGTCATAGGCTAGATACCAAATTTGGCCTATAAATGAAAGTGTAAGCACTCCACCTCAAGAGTACTATGGCAACATATAAACTGAAATCATTAGACCGTTTCTGAAACCAGTAGTGAAGTATGTTATTTAATTCGATAATCCGCGAATAACCTTACCACAACTTGAATAATATTAATTTATTACAAGCGCTGCACGGCTGTCTTTAGTTAATGTCGTGAGATCTGGTTAACTCCTAAAATTAACGAAAACCCTCATTTTATTTTTATACATAAAATGGTTCTCCAGTATAGTGGATAGATAACAGGGATTAAGACAAGTCATCATGGCCTAAATGTTGTGGGCTATAGACGTGCCACATACGCCTTTACAAAGGGATGCGATATTGTGAAATGGAGCTAATCCCCAAAAAAGGATATAATATGGATTGTTGTCTGTAATTCGACAGCATGAATAAGGAATTACTAGTAATCGTGAATCACCAGCGTCACGGTGAATTTAATCTCAGCTAGGTACTAACCACTCGTCAGGCGCTGAAAGAAGTATGTGCAATAAGTTTGGTTTACTTATATATTAATATATATAATTAGTTATATAAATATATATGTATAATTTTCGTATGCATGACTTTAATTGGTGTTAAGTCGAAATATGGTTCGTGTAATGGAAATTGCACGGGATGAATTAACTTGAACAAATATAGAAATACAAGTATGTTTACTAAATAGTATTCATATGGGTATTTTCTTTTAAGGAAAAAAATAAAACTTCTTTTTAATAAGAATAATAAACTTTTTTTTAATAAGAATAATAAATTTTTTTATTATTATTATTATTTTTTATAAAGGAAGGTTCCATTGTTGGTAAAATGGGTTGAGCTGTAAACTCAATAGCTATTGCTTGTATGAGTTCGAATCTCTTGCTTCCTAGTAATATATATATATATATATTTATATATGTTTGTTTGCTAATAGAATAATAATCTATTATAATCGATAATTTTTATTATTTTGATATTATACATTTATAATTATTAATGTATAATTAATTAATGACAAATATTAAAAAATTTTTTTTTTCATGAATAATTTGTATGTTCTAAAAGATTGTATTAGTTATGGTTATATACCAGAATTAATAGATATAATTTATTTATCTTCCATATTATTTGGAATATTAACTATTATTAATAAAAATCCTATTGTTTCGGTATTATTTTTAATAGGGTTGTTTATAAATATATCAAGTTTATTGATAATAATAGGATTTACTTTTATAGGGTTATCTTATATACTAGTGTATGTAGGAGCTGTTTCAATATTATTTTTATTTATTTTAATGTTAATAAATATAAGAATATCAGAACTTTCTGATGAAACTAATAATGATATACCTTTAGCTATATTAATTGTTATGTTATTTTTTTATATTATAAGACAAATATTACCCTCGAATATTTTATATTTAAACCAATTTATTTATTTAAATAAAAATAATATTGAATTAATAGATGATTGTGTTACTACAGAACAAATAGTACAGGCTAGTAGTAAATCTTGAGATACTAATTTAATAGATGTAACTCATATAACAGGTATAGGTAATGTAATTTATACTAATTATGCTGTTTGACTTGTAATAACATCAATAATATTATTATTAGGAATGGTAGGTTCTATTGTTATAACAATAAAACAAAAATAAAATAAAATAAAATAATAATAAATATTATATTATCTTTATAAACTTGTGAGTTTTTTTTAATAAAAAATGAATTATATACCTAAAACAAATTTTCAACATCATCCGTTTCATTTAGTATCTCCTTCTCCTTGACCTTTATTTTCAAGTATATCCTTGTTTATACTAACAACTTCTACAGTTTTATTTATGCATGGATTTGAATTATTTGAATATTTTGTATTTTTAAGTGTATTAAATGTGATTTATACTATGGGTTTATGATTTAGAGATATTATCTCAGAAGGGACTTATTTAGGAAATCATACTTATGCTGTACAAAGAGGATTAAATTTAGGTGTTGGTTTATTTATAATATCAGAAGTATTTTTTTTCTTAGCTATTTTTTGAGCATATTTCCATAGTTCTATATCTCCTAGTATAGAATTAGGAACTCAATGACCTCCTATGGGTATTGATGGTGTAAATCCTTTTGAATTACCATTATTAAATACTATAATATTATTATCATCAGGAGTAACAATAACTTATGCTCATCATTCATTAATCCAAGGAAATAGAAAAGGAGCTCTATATGGTACAATAGCTACTATAAATTTAGCAATTATTTTTACAGGTTTCCAAGGTTTAGAGTATACAGTTTCATCTTTTACTATATCAGATAGTGTATATGGATCATGTTTTTATTTTGGTACAGGTTTCCATGGGTTACATGTAATAATAGGAACAGCTTTTTTAGCTGTAGGTTTATGACGTTTAATGGCTTATCATTTAACAGATCATCACCATTTAGGATATGAATCAGGTATTTTATACTGACATTTTGTTGATGTAGTATGATTATTTTTATATATATCTGTATATTATTGAGGTTATTAAATATTTTTAATAAAATTTTATAATCCAAATCGTGTTAATTTAATGGTAAAATTTTATGCTACGGACATATATATATAAGTTCGATTCTTATACACGTTTATAATAATATAAATATACTATTTATTATTTATTTATAAAAATAGAGACCTTAGTTTAACGGTAAAACATATGACTTTTAATCATTACTTTATGAGTTCAAATCTCATAGGTCTTATAAAAAAAATAATAATGACTATAGTTTAATGGTAGAATGGTCGATTTCCAATCGATAAGTGCTGATTCGAATTCGGCTAGTCATAAGTTAAAAATAATATAAAAACGATCATAAGTTAGTGGTAGACTACTCGTTTACCAAACGAGGTGCGCTGATTCGAATTCAGCTGGTCGTAATTAAGGGTTAGTAACTTAATTGGTAAAGGGTATCTTTGTCGAAGATATAGATGTCGGATCGAAGCCGACCTAACCCGTAAATAGGAAAGGTAGCCATAGGTAAGGTAGGTCGTTTGCTAAACGATATATGTAAATATTTAAGAGTTCGAATCTCTTCTTTTCCGTATAAGAGTATAGTTTAACGGTAAAACCGCAAACTTCAAATTTGCATTTCTTAGTTCAAATCTAAGTGCTCTTGTATAAATTTAATTTGAAAAGTATAGTTTTGTGTAATAATTAATATGTAATTTCTACTTTAAAAGTGAAAAATATATAAGATTCTTTAACTTAATTGGTAAAGTGTATTCTTGATAAGAATATGTTCAGTGTTCGATTCACTGAAGAATCATAGAGAGTTGGCTGAGTGGTTTAAGGCGACTAGCTTGAGTCTAGTTAAGGGTAAAACTTTCATATGTTCGAATCATATACTCTCTGAATTTAAGTTAATGATATAGTATTATATATATATATATAATAATCATTAACTTAATTGTATATTACAATATAGCTATAACATAGCTATGAAATTTCCATATTTCTCATAATTTATGTATCAAAAGAAATTGTTATGGATATAAAAGCTGTATATTAAAGAAGGTTAGTTATTATACTAAATTCTAAGAGAAATCTAATATTAAACAAAGTGAATTGAAATATCTCAGTAACTTTAGGAATAAAAATCAAACGAGATTATTTATTATTTTTATTAAAGATAAATAAGAGCCTTAAATACCATAGTTTTATTATGAATAGTTGTAATAAAACTAAAAAAGTAAAACGGATGTATTCTGTTTTGAATAAAGGGGAACCTTCCCCTAAGGCTAAATATAATATATAAGCGATAGTGAATAGTACCGTGAGGTAAATTTAAGAAATAGTAATTTTATAAGCAGCTCGAGTAAAAATTAAAATTAAAAATAAGAGTATACCTTTTGCATAATGGGTCAGCAAGTTAATTTTAGATGCAAGTGGTTTTGGGTAATTAAAAACTCGAACACGAAGATAAACCAATTATGAAAAAATGATAAGTATCTAGAATTAGACCCGAAGGCTAGTGATCTTACCATGGTCAGGGTTATAAAAGCCCGAACGGGTTATCGTTGTATAGATATCCGAGGAATTGTGGTAAGTTAGTGAAAGACAAAACAGACTAGTATAGCTGGTTTTCCGCGAAACCTATGTTAGTAGGTAATTCAATTTATATCTTAGTAGGTACAGAACTGTGATCTCGAACAATATTAAATATAATATTTTGTTTACATCGGGGGATTGTAGTGATTTTATCGGAGAGTATTTGCACTCGGAAGGGCAAAGATAAATATTGAGTAATCGGACATAGTATGATAAGGTTGTATGTCTAAAGGGAAACAGCCCTAAACAAAAGTTTAAGGTTCCAAAGTTATTATTGAGTGAAATTAAGGATGTTTTTTTCAAAAACAATCAGGAAATAGGCTTAGAGGCGGCCATTTTTTGAAGATCTCGTAACAGAGCACTGATTAATATTAATAGGAAAAAATACCAAAAATTTAAAGGATCTAAATAATATACCGAAACTTTGTACGCACAAGTTGTGAGGTAGCGGAACATCGGATATGTAACTTTATATATATTCTTTTATAGAGTATATAAGTAATAGTAAAATAGTTAATTATATTCTATTCTTAATAAACGGATAATAAAAAAAAATGATTAATTATAGATTAAAATATGTAAAAGTATTTATTTAGAATTAAAAATTTTTTATTTTTTTTATTTTGTTATTATGTATTAGATATATTTATTTAAAATAAAAGTATTGACACATTTTTTTATATTCCGAGAGACAATGCTGACATGAGTAACGAAAAAGGACTTACCTCGCCTTAAGCTTATGGGATAAACTTAATTTTCGGTATCTAAATAATTTATCTAAAGATAATTATGATGATCAGAAAGTATAAATATATAACTCTAAAATGGGTTATAATAATAGTAATATAAAGACCTTTATAAAGTAGTAAAGGTTCTGGAAATTTTTTACTATTATAACGAAATTATTAATAATAAAAATAAAATATATATATATAATTATTTATACTAAACCGTACCTAAATACTATCACAAGTAAGCAAGTAGAGTATACAAAGGCGTTTGAGTGAACAATCATTAAGGAACTCGGCAAATTGACTTCCGTAACTTCGGGATAAGGAGAGCCATTTTTATTAATTTAACCAATATAACATGTTATATTGGATAATTATTATATTAATAGGAAGAGGAGGCACATAATAGTGTTGTACGACTGTTTAATAAAAACAAAGCACTCTGCCAAGATAAAATATCTAAGTATTGAGTGTGATGTCTGCCCAATGTCGGCTGGATAACGGATTTTCCTTGATGTCTATTTAAGGTTTTGAAGGATACCCCGATAAATGGCGGCCTTACCTATGAGGGTCCTAAGGTAGCGGAATACCTTGGCCGTTAAATGCGGTCTTTGCATGAATGACTTAACGATACAACAGCTGTCTCGATGATTGTCTCAGTGAAATTGGAATAGCAGTGCAGATACTGCTTACTTCTAGGTAGACGAGAAGACCCTATGCAGCTTTACTGTTACTAATTACAAGAGTTATCATAGGTTAATTGTGAGTGTATAAGGTAGTCGAAAGATAACAATGAAACACCTTTATTTGTACTTATTAACACTCTTGATGATTTTGAGGCAGTTTATGCGGGGCACAGATCCCATAAAAAGTACCTGGGTATATCCAAAGTTCATATTGTAAATATGTAAATATTAATTTACGTATATTTTAATTTGTGATTATTATATTGATAATAATACAGTTATAGTAAGATTGAATTCAATATGATTTTTTTATTTTAAGTAAGATTTTAACTATATGGTGAATAGATGTATATTAATCCCTTAAATTAAGGGCTTATTTTTATATTAATATTGTATATTTTCTTTATTAATATGATATTTATACTATACTGTCAAAGTTTAATGGCTAAATCTTGCTTTACTGTTTGACTTACAAGTCTTTCAGTCGCGTAAGCGGGGCATATGATCACAAGATGCATTAAGGAAAGGTCTTGGATTAAAGAAAAAGTTACGCTAGGGATTTAGTTTAAGTCCTCCAATATTATAAAATATTGGAAAATTATTTGGGTAAATTTCAAAAACAATTTTTTAAATGAATTTGAAGCGAAACTTATTTTAGCTAATATTATATATAAAATAAAATAAGGACGTTCAACGACTAATAGGTGAGTAT
Organism: Talaromyces wortmannii; assembly: GCA_001939245.1. Taxonomy (NCBI): domain Eukaryota; kingdom Fungi; phylum Ascomycota; class Eurotiomycetes; order Eurotiales; family Trichocomaceae; genus Talaromyces; species Talaromyces wortmannii. Next base: position 20,865 of record MJVA01000877.1, read on the forward strand.
TGCTAACAATAATCCTTATTAAATATCCCCAACATCTTTATATAATATGTATAAATATTATTATAAATATATAATAATGAATTAGACTTGATTTTTTATCAAGCTTGTTATTAAAAATAACATAAATAAAAATATTAAAAATATATGCTAAATATTATAAAATCTAAATTAAATATTATAAATAAACAAAAAAAGCAGAAAAAGAATATAAATGTTACTATAGGTTATAAAAATTTTGTACCTGTTGTAAGAGATTGAAAAGATAGTATATATGTTTATAACAAAAATACTATAAAATTAATACCTGTAGCTAGTAATTATGTAATCAAATTAATTAAAGGTTATTTTAATTCGTTTAATTTAAAATTAGAAAATAAATTAAGAAAAGAAAGATTGCGTAATAAATCTAGAAAATTATCTACTAATAAAATTTTTTTAAGTAATGGAGAATTTAAACATACTAATGATAAAGTGTCTATTACTTTATATATATATAATAGACAAAAATATAATTATTTGTATAAATTAAAAAAAAGATATATAAGATTATTTAGTAAAATAAGATTTTTAAACAAATTAAATTTAATAAGATCTATAGGATCTAGTATATTAAAAAAACAAAAGGAAAAAAAAAATATTTTAGTGAAAATATTACCTAGATATAAAGATAGAGTATCTTTAGTTCAACATTTATATTATAAAAAATTTATAAAAAAATCTTTGAAAAGATTGAAATATTATATGTTTTATAAACAATTAATTTATATTAATCAAAACAAATTTACTTTATCTTACTTACAAGGTTTAATATATTTATTAAAAAAAATATATAATAAAAATATAGAATTTAACTTAATCAATTTAAAATATTTTTATTTTAATAGTGATATCTTTTCACAACCATTAGTATTAAAATTAAGAAGAAAAAGAAAAGTATTATATTATTTAAAGTCTTTTGTTAGAAAAGTAAATATTGATAGAGCAAAGATTAGTTTAAAATCAAATAATTATTTTTTTGATATAAAAAATATATATAATATAAAAAATGTAGATATCTTAAATAATTTATTATATAGATTATTGAATCAAAACAAAAAAAATTCTAGTTATCAGGTTTGTAAATCTTCTTTTTTAAAAAAAGTAATATTTAGTTATATTAAATATAAAAGAGTATCAGGAGTAAGATTAGAAGCGGCAGGTAGATTAACTAAACGTTATACTGCTTCAAGATCTCTTCACAAAGTTATGTATAAAGGTAATTTAGAAAACACATTATCATCAGTTAAAGGTTATCCTTCTGTAGTATTAAGAGGTAATTTTAGACCTAATTTAGAATATACCAAATTGAATTCTAAAGCTAGAATAGGATCTTTTGGTATTAAAGGTTGAGTAAGTGGTGAATAAATTGTATTATCATAATTTTAATTATTTAGTTTTTTTTAATATCTCTCCCAAAAATAAAGATGAAGAAATAGTCTGAACCGTTTTTAGAGAAGCGGAAATAAAAAATAATTTTTTATGATAACATAAATTGAACAGGCTAATTTGCGCAAGAGAGTACAAATTGAGTGCGCGGTTTGGCACCTCGATGTCGGCTTAACTCATCCACATGAATGCAAAAATCATGAAGGGTTCGACTGTTCGTCGATTAAAGAGTTACACGAGCTGGGTTTAATACGTCGTGAGACAGTATGGTTTCTATCTTCTAGAAGGAATTAAAGTAAAATAAATATAGCCCCTTCGTACGAAAGGAGTTGGGTATGTTGATCTATGGTTTACCTGTTGTCTATATTATTAATAAATTATATTTTAATAACTTACTTTTACTTAAGTAAGTTGCTTATAGGCATGGCAGGAATGCTACATCAATTAAAGATAAGTGCTGAAAGCATTTAAGCGCGAAGCTTAATTTATAATACTTAAAAAACGTAGTAGAACACTACGAAAAATTAATAATTATATATTATTAATTTATAGGCTTTAGTTGTATTAATTTTGATGTTTTAAGATATAAAGTACTAATTAAATATAATACTAAGCATTATGCATAGTAGAATTATAAAATTTCGCCTGGTTAGCATAAAAGAAATGCAACCGTTTTGTAATCGGTAGAAGTAAGCGCGATACTTGCACTGGGCTTTATAGACCCAATGGTCAAGTTGGTTAAGACATAACATTTTCACTGTTAGTGCGGGAGTTCGATCCTCCCTTGGGTTGAAAGAAATTAGCTCAATTGGTAGAGCGACCACTTTACACGTGGTATGTTAGGTGTTCAAGTCACCTATTTCTTAATGCGGATTAGTGTAATGGTAACATTTTTGGCTCATGACCAAGAGATTTAGGTTCAAATCCTAAGTTCGCATAAAGACTATAGCTTAATAGGTAAAGCAAACTGCTCATAATAGTTTGAATGAATGTTCGAGTCATTTTAGTCTTATAATCCAAGTGCTGAAATTGGTATACAGTGCAAACTTAAGATTTGCTGGCGTTAGCCGTGAACGTTCGATTCGTTCCTTGGATATTAGGGGTCATAGTTTAATTGGTAAAACTGCGATTTTGCATATCGTCATTTCAGGATCGAGTCCTGATGACTCCAGATACCTTATTAGGTATTAAATTAAATAATTTTAAATTATTTTTAGTAATTTAAATTTTACAGGTTAGAGCCAGGTTGGTTAGGCACCTCATTTGGGTTGAGGGATTGTTATGTTCGAATCATAATAACCTGAATTAGCCCGAGAAGCTCAATTGGTAGAGCGGAAAATTGAAGATTTTTAGGTTACAAGTTCAAGTCTTGTTTCGGGCATTAGCTGGTAATATTTAGCTCAGTAATACTTCATATTATAATATTAGTTGCTGTTATCTTTACTAGTAAGTAAAGATGATAGTCTCTTATAATATAGTTTTGTTTGTTATTACTTATAAGTTAATTGTTATTATAGTTATATTTTTTTTAGTAAGGCTTTTCTTTAGGTTAAAAACTGCAAGTTTCGAGTTATAATAATATAACCTATATTTATAGTTATAGGTTTTATGGAAAGAATAAAAAAAAANTTTTTTTAGTAAGGCTTTTCTTTAGGTTAAAAACTGCAAGTTTCGAGTTATAATAATATAACCTATATTTATAGTTATAGGTTTTATGGAAAGAATAAAAAAAAACTTTTTTTTTTAATATCAAATGGTATTATTATATATCTAACACAAAAAGGAAAATATTTTAGATATAGTAATAATAAAAAATGGTTAACAATAACAATAACAATAACAATAGTATTGTTCAGGAAGATTTAGGTAAGAAACGTAAACATGGTGATGATTTTTCAGATGAAGAAAGAGAGGAAAAGAAACGTAATCTTAATTCTTCAGATGAAGAATTATCAGATGCGGATTCTTCTAATAAGAAAGATAATAATTCAGGTAGTACTAATATTGGTCCCGTTTCGGAAGGTAGTTCTAATTCTCGTCCCGTCGTGAGTCGTGAGAATTCCGAGCCTTTATTAGGTGGTGTTTATAATTCTATTCGTTCATTTCAAGATGCTCAGGCTAAGAATGATGAACATCTAACTAATGTAACCAGACATGATGTCAGAAATGCTCGGGATAAATTAGTGGAAGAAGTATCACGTCTCGAGGATGAGGATGAGGATGGTGTAGAAAGTCCGCAAACTAAACGATTGCGGGACGGTCTAGCCTCAGCTGACGATGCTATTCGTCAAGCTGGTTTAGACGCCGTTATAGACGACGTCTATGGAAATCCGGATTTTTTTGTCCCGGATCCTTCAATATTTGATGATGTTGAATAAATTACTTAAAAATTAGGAATTAATGTATTCCTGAATTATTATTTTTCTTATAAACAGATATGCTGGAATTGGTAGTCAGGTCCCGCTTAGGACGGGATGATTAAAATCGTATAAGTTCGAGTCTTATTGTCTGTATATCTCGTTGACTAATAGGTAAGTTATAAATTTTTGGTATTTAGTTATGAGTGTTCGAATCGCTCCGAGATAAATATATATATATATATAATAAAATAAAAAATTAAAGCCAAGATAGTTTAATGGTAGAACAATAATTTCATGAATTAAGAATGAGAATTCGAATTTCTCTTTTGGCTTAAAGGTGGGTATAGTTTAATGGTAGAACAGCTGTATGTGGCATAGTATATCCTTGTTCGATTCAAGGTATCCTCCCGTTAAAAAGTTAGCGTAAAAAAAATATTTAAATTTACGGTATAAAAAAAAATATATATATAGGTGTATTTGTATACTCATACGAGAAATTATTACTAATACAATATGTTCTCATATACATACATTGTATATAGTAGTTTATAAAGTGGAATTGTCCCTTTTTGTCAGGTATTGAAATTTATAGGCAATTTTCTACTAATACTGAAAAAGATAGCGAAATAAAAAGTGATTATATATCTAATTTTAACATGAAAAATCCTACTGAGTGACAAGAAAGATGATTTTTGTCATCTAATGCTAAAGATATAGGTACTTTGTATTTAATTTTTGCATTATTCTCAGGTTTAGTTGGAACAGCTTTTTCAGTATTAATAAGATTAGAATTATCAGCGCCTGGTGTTCAATATATAGCCGATAATCAATTATATAATAGTATTATTACAGCTCATGCTATTTTAATGATTTTCTTTATGGTTATGCCTGCTCTAATAGGAGGTTTTGGTAATTTTTTATTACCTCTACTAGTAGGAGGTCCTGATATGGCATTCCCTAGATTAAATAACATTAGTTTCTGATTATTAGTACCTAGTTTATTATTATTTGTATTTTCTGCTATAATTGAAAATGGAGCAGGTACAGGGTGAACTCTTAAAGGATATAAGGAGTTGTTTTATAGTAATATAAAAGGAAAAAAATTCTCCTCGATGCGTGAAACTCTTCAAATAATATTATTATTTATAATATTATACGTAATATACTACTCATATCAAATGTATTATATTTTTAATAATCAAGCGATGTATGTAAAAATGTGTATGGCACGGAGACAATACGCCTGGTTAAAACGTTTGTTTTCTAGCCATCAGAGACTTAACGGAGAAAATCTTTATAAGAAAAATAATTTAATTGAATTTGAGCAATGATTAGTTGGTTTTACAGATGGAGATGGTAATTTCCATATTGCAGATCAGAAGGTTGGAGATAAAAAAAAATGAAATTTAAGTTTTAAATTGACACAATCAGCATATAATGCTAGAGTGTTGTATTTTATAAAAAAAGAATTAGGAGTAGGTTCTATTACAAAAGATGGTAACAAGTTACAATTTTTTATAAGAGATAGAAAAGTTATAGAATCTGTTTTAATACCTATTTTTGATAGAAATCCTCTTTTAACTACAAAATATTTTGATTATGTTAAATTTAAAAAAGCATTATATATATTAAATAATATAGAAATAGATAAAGAAAAAAAGGATATAGAAATTCAAAAATTAAAAGATTCAAAGTCTTCTATTAATTATATATCTCCAGCTTGAAATAATGCTACATTACCATTAACTAACATTGATTCTATAAATAATGTAATTACTAAAAGTTGATTAGTAGGTTTCATAGAAGCAGAAGGTAGTTTTTATTTAACTAAAAAAGATTCTAATAGAATAGTGCATGGTTTTGGACTAACACAAAAATTAGATAAAATTGTATTAGAATCAATAGGTATTTTATTGCATATTAGTACAAAAGTAAGATATAAAGAAATGTATGATCATTATATTTTAGATACTACTAATAGTAGAGCTATTGAAAATGCAATAAATTATTTCAGAAATACTATGAAAGGAGTAAAGTCCTTAGAATATAGAATTTGAGCTAGATCTTATGTTAAACATAAAAATGATTATTCAAAACTATATGAAATAAGAGACTTAATTAGAAAGTTACGTAAAAATATTAAAAATGATAATTAATTATAAATAAAGATTAAGGTATAGTCCGAACAGTAAAAGAGATTTACTGAGTGTAACGATAAATTTAAAATTAAATTGAGGTTACCAACACACAAGTTATCCACCTTTATCAGGAATACAAAGTCATAGTGGTCCTAGTGTTGATTTAGCCATTTTTGGTTTACATTTAAGTGGTATAAGTAGTATGTTAGGTGCTATGAATTTCATAACAACAATATTAAATATGAGAAGTCCAGGAATTAGTTTACATAAATTAGCCTTGTTTGGTTGAGCTGTAATAATAACAGCAGTGTTATTATTATTATCATTGCCCGTTTTAGCTGGTGGTCCTTATTTAATTGCGCTTGCTTTATGTTTGGCTATATATTGAGAACTGTTAGAATTATGTAAATTCCTAAGACCATCAATAGGAAATTTAACAATGAGTAATTTATTTAAAGTCCTTAGAGACCAAATGCCAAATTATTTTTATATAATAAATATAGAAAAGAAACCTATTGATAAAAGTTCACTATATTATAATGCTTGATTATCTGGTTTTATGCAAGAGAAAGCATATTTTCAAGTTAGAACAACTCTTAGTTGTAATAATCTTAAATTTATATGTAGATTAGATATATGTCAAAGACGTGAAAATCATGAAGGTTTCAATAATTTTGAGTTTTTTAATAATATTGCTAAATTATTTTATATTGAGGTTAAAGAAATAAATTTTAGTAATCCTATCCAGGATTATAGAGTTATAATAGTTAATTTATATAGTATTATTCAAATATTAAAATATTTATTATATTATTCTTTATTTGGAGGTAAGTTTATAGATTACCTTTATTTTTTATTAGTTTTAGCTTTAATTAATGGGGGTGAAAATAAAACTCCTATAAAAAATTTAAAAAATTTCTATAATATAAAGATATAAGATATAGGTCCAAACAATATCTAAAGATATTGAGTGTCTACCTTAATTGAAGCTTAATAATAAAAGCTATGGGGTTTTATTCAGTAGATCAATAAACCATTTGGGAATAACTATGGTCCTTACAGATAGAAATTTTAATACTTCTTTCTTTGAAGCTGCTGGTGGTGGTGATCCTATTTTATTTCAACATCTTTTCTGATTTTTCGGTCATCCCGAGGTCTATATTTTAATTATACCTGGATTTGGTATAATAAGTACTGTTGTATCAGCGGCATCTAATAAAAGCGTTTTCGGATACCTTGGTATGGTTTATGCTATGATGTCTATTGGTGTATTAGGATTTGTTGTTTGAAGTCATCATATGTATACTGTAGGATTAGATGTAGATACTAGAGCTTATTTCACAGCTGCTACTTTAATTATTGCAGTACCTACAGGTATTAAAATATTCTCGTGATTAGCTACATGTTATGGTGGTTCTTTACATTTAACACCTCCAATGTTATTTGCTTTAGGATTTATCGTTTTATTCACTATAGGGGGATTAAGTGGTGTTGTTTTAGCTAATGCATCACTTGATATAGCATTCCATGATACTTACTACGTTGTTGCTCATTTCCATTACGTATTATCAATGGGTGCAGTATTTGCATTATTTAGTGGATGATATTTCTGAATACCTAAAATATTAGGTTTATCTTATGACCAATTTGCAGGAAAAGTTCACTTCTGAATTATGTTTATAGGTGTTAATTTAACATTCTTCCCTCAACATTTCTTGGGTCTACAAGGTATGCCTAGAAGAATAAGTGATTACCCTGATGCATTTTATGGTTGAAATTTAATAAGTAGTATAGGTTCTATTGTTAGTGTTGTAGCTACATGATATTTCTTAACTCTTGTTTACAAACAATTAACAGAAGGTGAATCAGTGGCTAGATATCCATGATTAACTCCTCAAATGTTTAGTGATACATTCCAAGTGTTATTTACAAGAAATAATAATTCATTAGAGTGATGTTTAAATAGTCCTCCTAAACCACATGCTTTTGTTAGTTTACCTTTACAATCTTAATTTTATTATAATATTCTGTTGTAATATAACAATATTATTATAGTAAAAAAAATAATAATTAGTAAAGTATTCATTTAATAGTATATAAATTTATATACTATTAAATGATTAATTGAAGTAAGTAGTATATTCCAATATAGAGGTAACAGCCTCTTAAAGGGGGTAAACAACAACTTTTGTGTATATCTCAAAAAATTAAAAAAATCAATTAAATATAAAATGGTATTATTATATATCTAACCCAAAAAGGAAAATATTTATAAATTTGTTTATAGTTTATGGTAAAAGTTATGCGTATTTGTTTAGAGTTTCTGCTAAAAGTTTTGTATATTTGTTTAGGGTTTTTAAAAAAGTTTGTGTTGTAATTCTTAGAGTAGTTTATATATGTTCTAAAGATGTAGATGTATTAGTAATTACGTTAAGATGTATAATAATTATATATTTATTTGTATATCTTAATGTTATAGATACTTCTAATATTATAGATACTTCTAATGTTATATTATTAGAAGGTGGAAATGGAAGTGGAAATGGAAGTGAAAATTGAACTGCTTCTACTAATACTAGTCATAGTCATCCTTCTTCTCCTATACCTTCTATTTTTCCTATTAATGATATAGATAGTGAATCTTTAACTAATTCTAATAATCAATTAGTTTTATCTAATTCTAATAGTCAAGTAGTTATTAGAGATCAAAGTATTATAAATGAAGGTAATAGTAATTCAGAACCTAATTATGATTTATATAGAGAACATGCAGAATTTCATGCAACTAGAATGTTTAATTATATATTAGATATTAAAGCTTTAGTTTATAATTCAATTATTATTTTAGAATTTTCTGCAGCTGGTCCTCTTACTGTTATTAATAGTGCTAAAGATTTAGTGTCAGAATTTAAAGGTATAACTATTATTATTAAATTTGCATCTACTGTAGAATAAAGTCTTCAACAAGAAATATTAGAATCTGTAAAACAAGCTTTATTTTATATGCAAGAAGGTTACAAAAGTGTAGTACAAGGTGATATAGATTATACTGATGGAGTGTATGGTACATATGGTAATACACCGGATACTGAGAAATCTTTTACAAATTCGATGGGTGAAAAGGAATATCCCATTACAGATATACAGGATTTTAATGACGCTAAAGATGCGTTAGATGAAGCAGTTGGTATATTGCTTCAAAATAATTGAAATAAGGATGATTAATAAAAAATAAGTATTATTTAATATATTTATATAATGCTTTTTTGTTTTATAATAATTTTTTATTCTAATTATATAAAGGAGTTTAGTTTAAAGGTAAAACTGTTATAAATATATAAATAATGTTAGTTCAAATCTAACTGCTTCTCCCATTGTTTATAAAATGAACAAAATTATATTTGTATAAAATTAATATTATTAATATTTAAATAATATTTGATATAAATAAAAAAAAATGATTAACTTTATGAAATAAGTAAATCATTTTTATAGTCAATTTAATAAACGTCCTATTAGACGTTTTTATTAGTTATACTTTTTTTTTAGTAAGGCTTTTCTTTAGGTTAAAAACTGCAAGTTTCGAGTTATAAT
>MJVA01001051.1:2998-26721 GCA_001939245.1 Talaromyces wortmannii
TATATTATAAAGATAATATACTAAAGTAAAATAAGTAATAAAGTTAATAAACTAAATAAAGTATATATTTATTTAGTATAAAAAATAAAATATAATAGATTAAATATATAATAATAAATAAATATCTTTATATATTAGAGTTCTTATATAGTAATTATAATTATATTTTAATAATAGCTATGTTAGGTATATTTAGATTATTATAGCGTATATAGTAGTTCTTAATGATTTACTATATTTACTATATAGTTATATGTCTTAATTTTATAAAGTAGTTCTTTCTATAAGTTATTTAGTTTTATTAGAAAAGCTTTTTCGTTTAAAGCTTTTTTCTATTTAGAAAATCTTTTTATAAGGAATATATTTCTATAAAATATCGTTTTCTATATAATATCTTATTCTGTATGTAATATTCTTCTATATAAAACTCCTTTCTTTTCAGAGTATAGGTGTAGGCGTTTCTACCTTCTCAGGTGCAATTCGATAATCTTCCTAATAACAATTTCGAATAAGCCTTGCTTATATAAGTAGCGTCCGCTACTATATCGATTGGCTGAGCGATAAGCAATCTTCTGACAATAATGATAAATAAGTATCTTTATATATTAGAGTTTTTATATAGTAATCATAGCTATATCTTAATAATGGCTATATTAGATATATTTAAGCTATTATAGTGTATATAGCAGTTCTTAACGACCTGCTATATTTGCTATATAGTTACATATCTTAGTTCTATAAGATAGTCCTTTTTATAAGTTATCTAGTTCTATCAGGGAAGCTTTTCCATTTAGAAATCTTTTTCATAAGGAACATGTTTTTATAAGATATTATTTTCTATACAATATCTTATTCTGTATGCAATATTCTTCTATATAGAACTCTTTTCCTTTCGAGATATAGATGTAGGCGTTTCTACCTTCTCAAGTACAATTCGATAATCTTTCTAATAATAATTTCGAATAAGCCTTGCTTATATAAGTAGCGTCCGCTACTGTATCGATTGGCTGAGCGATAAGCAATCTTCTGACAGATATATTTAAAATTTAATATTTTTTAATATCTATACTCTTATTAATATTAATATTAAGATATTAAGATTTAGTAATTTTTTAAAAAATTTTATTTTATATTATAATATAACAGCTTAATAAAATTAAATTAATAATTTTATTAATTCTAAAAATATAATAATTAAGATCTAATATATTTACTAATAATTTTATTTTTTTATTATTAAATATTAAAAAAATCTTATATTAATAAATATTAATATTTTTAATAATTAATTAATTTTTTTATAAGATTTTTTACTTTTTATAAAGTTATTAAAAGATAGAATAAGCTAAGATATAAAAAAATAAAAAATCTATTTTTAAAAATTATTAAAAAGAAAATTTATAAAATTTTAATATTTTATAAAATATACTTTTTAATATATAAAATAAATAATAATTTATTTATAAAATTAGTAGTATTTATACTTAATTTTTTTCTAAAATTTAATTAGTAAATAAATAAATAAGATTAATTATATAAAATTATTTACTTTACTATTAATTATAAAGATTTTAAATACTATTTTTAATATATCTAAAATAATATTTAAAAAAAAAGTATATAATTTAAAAATATTATAATTTTTAAAAAAATTAATTTTATTTTTAAAAAAGATATTAGAAAATCTAATTATATATTTCTATAAAAAGATATATTTAATTTATATATATATATAATTCTAGATATTTATACTTAATTATTTAATATAAAAAAAATCTATATTTTAATTAACTAATTAGTCTAACTAACTAATTAAAGTATTATTTTAGATCTACTTTTAATTTTATAAAAAATATTAAATGTTTACCATGATAACGCTTGTCATGTCACGTTTTACAGTGACCCGCCCCGTCAGGTTTTTTACGAAACACTAGCGGCCACAGGCCCCGCCAAGCGGATTCAGACGCAGAACAACAACAGCCTCAGCCCTAAAAAAATCCGTATATTATTCACATGCATTGTTCATTTTATTTTATTCTTTCTCGTATAAACTCTACACGACATTCTCCTATCTGAATAAAGTTCATGGCGAGGTCGTCCAATTATTCAAATTCTCTAAAAAGCAGATAATTTGCTCCATTGCTCGTATTCCATGATGAGCTCGCTCGTCAACTGGCTTTTGACTCGTGTAAAAGCAATATCAAAGTGTCGTGGTATGATATCTTGTGGCTCACTGGTCGTGTCTTCATCATCCAAAGCGGCCTCACCAGCAGTCTCACAAAGGCTGATGATCTCTGCGCCAGAATACCCCTCTGTTCTCGTGGCAAGATCATCCACATCAACGTCCGAACTGATGACGGACTTTTTCATCCATATCGAGAATATTTCTTTGCGAGCCTCAAAATCGGGCGGTCCAACGTATACGATATTGTCCAAACGTCCAGGACGCATTAACGCAGGATCCAAGACGTCTGGCTTGTTGGTCGCTGCCACAACAAGCACGTTTCTTAGCTCCTCGATACCATCCATCTCGTTCAAAAGAGTGGTGAGTACATTCACGCCCCCTTGAGAGCCGCTTCTTTTGGCCGCAATGGCATCAATCTCATCGAAGAAGATTATGCTGGGCCTGGCAGCACGGGCCTTTGAGAATATCTCACGCAGGGCACGTTCAGATTCTCCGACATACTGGTTGAGTATCTCAGCACCTCTGACAGCAAGAAAATTGAGGCCAGCCTCTGTTGCCAGCGCTTTGGCAACCAGCGTCTTTGAGCAGCCTGGGGGTCCGTAAAGTAAGACTCCCTTTTTGCTTCTGACATTGAGTCTCTGCATTCTTTCGGGAAACTACAAAAATGCGTTAGCTAGAAGTGTATGAGTTCGCAGCCACAGAGGTAATACCTTCAACGGTCGTTCCACGACTTTTTTCAGATGCTGTTTGAGCTCTTTTTGCCCACCGATATCTGTCCATCTCACTTTTGGGGTCTCCAGGAAGACCTCTCTCATTGCAGTGGGCCTAATTTCCTGCATGGCCTGGAGAATATCATCTTCGCGTAGATCAAACAAATTTTTTTGCGGTGTATCATCAGAAACTAATTCCAAGTTCACCAAGCCGCCATCAAGAATAATCCGATCTCGTGCTTTGCGACAAGACATTTGGAGGAGAGCAAAAAGGTCGGCGCCGACATATCCATGCGTCTTTTCCGCCATGAGATCTATGAGGGGGTCACTCGGTTCAGATGCGTCGCCCCGAATTGCGCACAGTATTTCTTTCCTAGCAGCTGCAGTTGGCACGGAGATCTCAGTCTCTACTGCTAATCGATGGGGGGTTCTCAGGGCATCGTCAACGTCGTTTGGGTGACGAGTTGCTGCCACCACAAGGACTTTGTCTTTGCCTAATGAATCAATGCATTCGCACAGAGCATGTGCCAGCGAAGATGCTTCTCGGGCAGACGTTCGCTTTGGGGCGACGAATTCAATTTGGTCAACAAGAATAACGCTGGGCTGTGAGCTGGACGCCTCCTTGAAGATTTTGCGCAGTTGCGCCTCGCCATCTCCGGAATTTGTCTGCAATAATGTTGACCGGACGGTGAATATGTTTTTCCAACCAGCAGAACCAATTCGCTGTAGTAGAGAGGTTTTACCCGTTCCCTTTGGACCGTATATGAGGATGCCTCGATTTAGCCTGTAGAAATCAGGCATAGAGGCTGAAAGCCCATGCGAGTTGAAGTCTACCAAAATTTGATTTATTTTGTTGATCTGGCTCGATAAACCACCCAAACCAGAGTCTATAACTTCAAGGGCAGCAACGGGATGTTCGACTGTTTCCGAAACGCCATCGCCACCAATTTTGACGACAGAGCGCTCTGTAAAACGAGATGTAATCTCCGGAGCCGATATCCTAGCAACCTTGAAGCTCCTACGCTGTCCCTTGAGCTCAACGTCGACAACAAGGCCGACGGTGGGAATTTCGCACTGGAGGAGCGGAAACTCTAGAGACCATTCCCAATGTCCCCTGCCAGCGTCCGACAATGGCCCAAATCTGACTAGCCTTTCGGGGTTGGTGCATTCTTCCACAAATACCGTGTCTGATTCACTTGGTGTGCTTTCTACTTTTGTGACGGTAAGCTTATCTCCCAGCTTGATTCCATACAGCTCTTGCAGCGTGCCCGATGCCTGGATCACGGTGTTTTTGATGGGCTCGACAGCATTCCATGCAATTGCAGGCTTCTCGGTATCGGCACCTTCAACGCGAAGAGTGCAGAGGTTTCCGGGGGATAGTTTTAGATATGCTAGCGACGCTGTTGATAGGTAAATGCGAAACGATTCACGTAGGTCGCTGCTGCGTGGTTGTTTCGACAGAGGCCGTACTGTAAAAATACGCGCCTCCGCCATCTTCTCGAGCTGCAGCTGGTCGAGATGCCGGGGACATTTGATATAGATTTTTGCGAACGAGGGAGTGAAAAAAAAAAGGTATAGTGGATAAGATTACAGAGCTAGAACGCAGCAAAGCCAACTAGGCAGCGGGGAAAAAAAATGCGGCGGGGCAGCGCCTTGATTGGGCGACATCGCAAGACTGAGTATTCGTATCATCGTGTACTGCAGGTACGTAGTACGTAGTATGGAAACACAGCACTTTTACTCTCAATACCCGTAGGGTTTTTATTCTCACTTTGCATTACAAAAAAGCAAGGCTACCAACAGAAAAAAACAGTAACATAGAAATAAAAAAGCCTCAACTAACAAACTAAATTCCACAAACAGAACCGGTCGACATGGTGCACATAGCATGACATAGGAAAATCGACAAAATATTATGGACAGGGTGATGATAGGGTTTGGGAGGGGTCTGACGAACAATCATATGCCCTTCGTCAGATGCGGGATCTATAGCAACAGAATGAAAATAAAGACAGGGGGAAAGCGTGCTTATGTATTCATCATAATCTCCCTGCCTTAAGCTTCATGATTCGGGTTTTTAGCAGCATTTGCCGCCAAGGTTGCTGTTTGCGCCAGCATTATGCTGGTCTATGTTGACTCCTGGAGGGCCAGCTTGTTCCGATTTCGAGGTATCCATGACTTTCTTGATGTCCGTCGCCAGGCTGTAGAATGCCTTGTCGACATTGATGTTATTTTTCGCGGAGACTTCGAGGAAGGGGATGCCAAGTTCGTCAGCAAGCTTCTGGCCTTGTTCGGTCGATACGGCTCGCTTCTCTTCCCAGTCGCACTTGTTGCCGATGAGGATCTTATGGACGCCTTCGCTAGCATGCTGTTCCACGTTTGAAAACCAGGTTCGGATGTCTAGAAGTAGTCAGGTCAGTCAGTATTCTTTTTTGCCACGTTTGTGATTCCCTTGTAGAATTCTCACTGTTGAAAGATCGTTCATCTGTAACGTCGTAAACCAGAAGGATGCCCATCGCGCCTCTGTAGTAGGCGGTGGTAATGGTTCTAAACCGCTCCTGGCCTGCCGTATCCCATATCTGCAACTTGACGCGCTTGCCGTCTAATTCAATTGTGCGGATTTTGAAGTCGATTCCGATGGTAGTGATGAAGGACGGTGTGAACGAATCCTCACTGAACCGGAGCAGGCAGCACGATTTGCCCACGCCGGAATCGCCAATGAGAAGCAATTTGATCTAAAGCGCACGCGAACTTCTGTAAGTAGGATGAAGTTAACAAGACGGAGAAGTTGAAAATCCTTACTAGGAAGTCGTAGTTCCTCGTGCCCGCCATGATGAAAGTTGTAGGTAGGCCGCCGAAAGTGATGTCACCGGTGAACTGGGATGGTGATAAAGACTAAGAACCGAGTCCAGAAAGTCGTTATTCGAGTTTCGGGGTATAGAAGGAAGATAGGAAGGGGAAAAAGGACGAGTTTTCGGTGTCGCTAAGTGACAAGTGTGACAAGGCTGGCCCAGTCCTTTGACCCAGGGGCTTTTCTCTCAAGGTTGGGTTCAGGAACTGCTCAAAACGTAGGCAGTTCGGGTCGAAAGGAGCGAAATAAAATTTCGAACGGGTAAAGGAAACCGCAGAATTACCGGAACATGCAGGTTCTGGGGTTTTTTTTGGTGGAGGCGTGTTTGCGAGATGTTATCGCGAGGTCGGCGTGTAACAGGCTCGCAAGCTGGTTGTCGTTAACCGGATTCCGCTCTCAACTAGCGCCGCGCTGGGTCCGACAACCTTAAGACGATTCCCCAGTCACGCTCTGCCCGATTACACACTCTCGACAATATCTCCCACTTTGCAGCAACAGCACTTGCAGTTTTTTCTTCTTTTTCTTGCTGTTTGTAATTGCTACATGGTTGGCAGTATAGGAGACATCTCTACGGTGGAAATTTATAATATTGTTGGACGACTGTTGCCCCAAGAAAAATGCCCGCGCTATGCTAACATAAATCATCTATCTCTGGCTGGTCATCAATCACATCCATTTAGAATACATCCATTGAATGCGACTAAGCACATTCACTTGGGCTCCCACGCCCCTGCTGACATCCATCAGGTCGGCCAGATCCTCCTTGAAATCGCTCAAAACGGACTTGGGAAGGGTATATTTGGAACAGTACTTCATCACGTGTGCCTCACATATGAACAATCCGTAGTCTTTGTACGATAGAGCACCATTGGAGGTCGACGAGGCTGCATTCAAAATGCTGTTAACATTACTTTAAAAACGAATGTGTCAGTACCGACTGAAAACTGGGAAAATCTGGAGTATCTAACCGAATGGCCCGCCTAAGCCGGTGTTTCTCACTGCCCGCTCGAATGCCTTTCCTCTTGTCGAGAAAGCTGCCAATCCCTCGAAGGATAGCATACGAGACAAAGATACCTGGAGTCAAGCCGACAAATCTAAAATATTGGCGTCAGTTTCTGTACGGAAATTCTGCAGCGGTTTGGTACGACTTACCCAAACACGAGCTCTTGGCTTTTGAGCAGGGCGTCTATTCCTCCGATGGCCACTTCAACATCCACCTTGGTTTTTTGAATCTGGATAAGGAGGGCTCGGACAAGGTCGCCCCTTACAGTGCCCACAAAGGGCTTGCGCAAATCTCGTTCATACGCCTTCAAGACTGCGGTTAAATCTCCCTCTTTCACCTGTGCGGTGATAGCCTGGATATCGGGCTGCGAGGTTTCACTAGCCGAAGGCCGGTCGGAAACAAAGTCCACCACCATTCTCTCCAAACTCTCCTGATCCGCCCTCAAGCTGTTCCTACTGACCAGCGCGATTTCGCTTTGTTTATCATGGTGGATAGTTCCAATCAGACCTTCAATCGGCTTCAAGACCCAGTTCCCCCAAAAGTCGCGTACAGTTGCACCAAATTCAGAGATCCATGTTAGGAGCTCAGCCTTTCGGCTTGTAATAATGCGAAGCAGCGAACTTAATGATAGCAAGAGGGCTGCGGCTGGTACCCAGTAACGAATAATAGCAGACGGGCGCCCATGTTGACCAACGAGGGCACTTGTGGACACGGAATTTTCAGGTATTCGACTTCGTAGTACATGGGCCAAATGCTCTATAACATCACCTGGCTGTGAGATATAATCGGTAATAGCCTGGTGCTGTCGTTCCTGGATCTGGGTAGCGACAGAATGAAAAATGCCGTCTTCGAATTCCTTTACGGAAACGGTGGAGCTGGTCAAATCTTGAAAGATAGTCCCCATCAACAGCGCGCTTCTGTATAAACTATTGCACCACTCAGAAGTAGTCACCACTGATTTTCCTGACAGCTGATCCCCGTCGCTTAGGGTGAAACATTCCTCAAGCAAAAGGCCAAGGGCACTAGCATTGAGGTCCCTCAGCGATTTGAGCGATTTCCTCTTTTGGCGAATCTCGGAGCGAGAACGGGAAAAGGGTGACATGACAGCGTTGGTGGCATTCTGCCTGAGACTTTCCTGAGCATTGCGTTGTACTATTTGGTAGAATTGGGCCCATGTCCTAGTGACTGAATATGACGATGTGCCGTAGGCAGACACAGGGGTGTTTTCTAAAGCTGCATAGGCGTCTTGGATGCGCGTCCAAACTCTTGATGGGGCCGTCTGCAGAACATAGCAACCAGTGTAGAAGTTTGAGGCGAGAATGCCATCCCAGTACTCGATTTCATCACTGATGGATGATAAGCGTTCGAGCAAAGTGTTGAGCACGACCCCGAGCGTCTGCGCTGTAGCTTTCCCGACCAAAAACCAGATCAACTCGTGGGTGTTTTCATCGAGGGGCACTGCAGGATCGCGGAACAAGATATCCTTGTGCGAGCTCTGCGTGTGACTCAAGACATCTAGCAATTTCTGCTGGCGCAGGAGGCCCCGGGAATCGGTTGATAGAGTCTGGACGGTAGGCCGAAGCCTATTGATCATCTGCAGCGGTTCATTGGCATCGGCTACGCGGCTTTGTTGACGAGCAACAGCAGCTTCTTCATCGCTGAGCCGAAGCTGGACTTTGCCGATGTTGATGTCGAGACGCGAAACGATCCTGTCGGCAGCGTCCGTGAGCGAAGATATTCAAAGTCCACGGGGCCTGCTACTTACTCCTCGATTATCGACATCGTCTATGGCCAATTGCGCAGACAACGGCAGGAGCGACGGTGGTGTGCAGCGAGACCATAGACCATTGACCATTGCGTCATGGCCCTGCAAACCCGGCAAACATGGCAAACACATCTTGTCGTCTCGAGGTGATGCTGGGCCAGCTAGTCCGCATCGGGCAATCTGCAAAAGCGGGCAGGGGGTCTGCAATTCGCAGCAGGTGTGCCGAGGCGGCAGCCCTAACCCTGAGGTTCAGTCTCAGCTGATGCCGGGACCAGCAGAGCCGGTCCGCGCCGGGAGAACAATGATCCGGGGTGGTGCGGCCAGTCGCGCCACTCGGACCGCGCAGCCCCAGGCACGCGGCCAATCACGCGGTCGCCAATGGTGATCCACCCGCGTCCGCTCCTCCTTTATAAAATTCTTGTTGCCGTCCGGCCTCCTGACCACCACTGCTTCTTGGAATTGGGGAAGCGCTCTTCAGATCCTGTCTTCCACTGTCAACCCAATTCGCCTCAAAAGTCTCCCAAGATGTATGTCGACTCCCTGGCCCCTCCGTTGTGATGCAACAGCTTGCTAACCTGCCCTCGCCTGCAGGAATTCTACGCTCGCCTCGTTCACGGGGCCGACTGATTACTGGGCCCAGTTCGACGAGATCTCCAAATACAATGTCCACCTCAACCTGGCAGAGAAGCTCTGGGCTGCTTGGTACGCCTATATGCAGAACGATGTCCTCGCCACCGGCATCCTGTCGTTCGGCATGCACGAATTAGTCTACTTCGGCCGATCTCTCCCCTGGATCCTCATTGACTCCTTTGGCCTTTTCCGCAATTACAAGATCCAGAGCGTAAGCAAAATATCTACCCCGTTGTTCTACATGACAATATGCTCATGCCGTTGCAGAACAAAATCCCTACCGCCAAAGAACAATGGAACTGCGCCAAACTCGTCCTTCTTAGTCATTTTACCGTTGAACTACCGCAGATCTGGTGAGTGCTGTGCCGTATTAAAACCATTCCCTTGGCAAGGAATATCATCTTAACATTTCCGGATATAGGCTGTTTCACCCCATGGCCCAATACTTCGGACTCGCCACAACCGCTCCTTTCCCGTCCCTGTTCACCATGGCCTACCAGATCGCCATCTTCTTTGTTCTAGAAGATACCTGGCACTATTTTACACACCGAGCTCTTCACTGGGGGCCGCTATACAAGGGAATCCATAAAATCCATCACCAGTATTCTGCCCCATTCGGTCTGGCCGCTGAATATGCTTCTCCCATTGAGGTCATGCTTCTCGGTTTGGGCACAGTTAGCAGCCCCATCCTCTGGTGTGCCATTACTGGAGATCTGCACATTCTGACCATGTATCTTTGGATTGTTTTCCGCCTGTTCCAAGCCATCGACGCTCACAGCGGCTATGAGTTCCCATGGAGTCTCCACCATTTCCTTCCGTTCTGGGCTGGTGCTGACCACCACGATGTCCACCATGAGAAATTCGTTGGAAACTATGCAAGCAGCTTCCGCTGGTGGGACTATTTGCTGGACACTGAGTACAGTCCTGAATCGGTTAAGCGCTGGCGCGAGAAGAAACTCGCCAAGAAGGCAAACTAAACCGAGGTCATCCTGCCATTTGGATGATGCAGATGGGCTCTCTGGACCTTATTTTCATGCGACAAGGAGTTCCGGTGAATATGAGACGACCTTTTTCACAATCAACCCGTTGGATGCTTTGATATACAGCATCTGTTTATTAGACTAATTATTTTTAATATTATGTATATAGAATATATGCATGTCGACAAAGGGCCTCGCAGGCCTCATGTCTAGCAAGCTCAATATATGAAGGAAACTATTATTTTGCCAATTATCTGTCCGGTCACGGTTTATAATACAACCGCATGTAAGCACTGGCTATCGATTTGATCAGCATGTCAGCTCACTGTTTTATACTAATATATAACACGGAAGACAACATTTGAACATTACGAGGTGTCTTCGACTCCAGTTGCGGCTGTAATGTGTGGGTCAAGTCATGACATCTGGAAACATGCTCGGCTTTCTAGCCGAGTGTGTTGAGTCCTTGAGTATGTAGAAAAAGAAGGTTTGATAAATAATACATTGGCGGTATAGTGACTGGCAGTCTTCCTGCTCCATCTTCGTTATTTTATGGGAGGCTATTCTACAGGATATGATCTTATACTGTAAGATAAAATCTCTTAATAACTAAAATGGAAAATACCAATCAAGAATAAGAAGTGAAGACATGGTTAGAAACAGTACTGCCGGAGAGTTGAGGAATCTCCTCAACCCTAGCTCTAGGATGGCGAACACCTTCGGCCTTACCAACAGTAATAGAAGGATGCTTAATCATATAAGAAAATGAACTTAGAGTGTCTCACCCTCTATCGAAGCACGTATCTTATATACTGCATGAACATACGTGAGACTATTTCAATGTAAAATGTCTATCCCCTACATGTCGACTTCAAGTAGCTTCATAGTTAAGTCTTAGTATCAATTGATGTGCTCATGTAACTCCACCAGTTCATCCAACGCAAATACTCCCTACTATATTGAGGTTACTTGGCAGTCAGAAACACCTTTAAGTTGTACATATGCAATATCCTTCTTTTCATTTTGGTATAATGAGAGTGGCATAGCATCAATGCTTATATTTGATAGGTAGTTATGTAAATTAGAAATAGGTATGATTATAGTTACTGATTAATATAATTAATGGGTTGGACATCCTCAAACATAACGCCTTAGAAATCGTTGTCCCTGATGTTCCACAGATCCGCCAGATATATCATTCCGACCCTTTCTCCCTTTTAGTAATCATTTTGGAATAACAATTAGGTTCCGAGAGAGGTGAAGAAGGTTGTTCGTGTAAGAGGTCATAAGCGTACGCATCGCGAGCTCGTTAATTTTCGTTTTCGCAGCGTATTTAGACGTTATACCGTCCAGTCCAGTATCCGAGACGCTGTTGGCTGTAAGGTACACACATCAGCACCAAAATCCAAGTTTATCAAGACAATGAAGCTCCAAGAAGGCTAACTTACTCTGCGCGCCAGACATAAAACAAACCCACGACCCCAGTGATAAGCCAAACAATTGCCGACAGAAATGTAAACGCTTCGTTAACTTTCCACTGCGTGCACTCGAGGTTTGTGATGTCCTGCCCACACGCTGTCGCCTCAAGCGCATTGACCAGAGTACCGAAAGCGGCAAACCAGGCTAAACTGAAAGTAATGTCGACTGGGTGAAAAATTAGAATATATGATCTGGTAGGATGGCGATGGACAATCGAGTTTACGTACTGGGCCATACAAAGTAGCCATGCAAAATCGGCACCATCAATACAACACCAAAGATAATCGCGAGGGCAGCGACAACTTCGACGTAAATCCATCTGCCGAGGATTCCATCGCCACTGTAAGATTTCAAAAAGTGACCAACAAGGCCAGCATTAATCTAGCAGACGCGGGTTAGCTGATGCCGAAAAGAACTGCAAGATGGGAGACGCACAGCGGCAAACGCAACCTGCGCAGAACGCAATAGGAAGCGTAGAGGAATCGCAATGGGGCGCGGCACGATAGGGTCAGACATTGTCGATTTATTGGAGTGACTCAACACTAGACTATGTATGAGCAGGGGAAAAAATATGTGTATGTTTGGTAATGATCTTAAAGTGAGCGGATGGAGGCAAGTAATAAAGGCCTGCTTCGATAGTTATAGGGGGGAATTAACAGATGATTGCCTGTTTTGGAAATTGCCTCGGCAGATTCCGTGTGGCTGCCAAGGTATTTTTGCCTTGAAATACGAGTTTAGTCGATCATTGTGGAGTCTGTTTACTTGAAAATTTTCTTAAACCTCAATTGAAAGCGGTTAGGGAAAAGCTTGTCGGTTGACACATGAAAAACTTGCCCTCGTGTACCGAGGGATCACCCGAACTACAGGTTAGTTCAACTACGATGAGTACGATCTACAGGCTAAAAGATTACTGGAAAGCGATTGATAAACATGATATAATTATTAAATAATAGTTACGTATTATATCTCCCCTGCTCACGTTCTTGTTACAGGGCTGAATAATATGTACACATATACTTGGATAACCTATATACCCCCCTCAATATTATTCATACCCTGAATGTAAGGAATTCACCCTACTAGCCAAGCCAATAATTCAAATTTTATATCGGATAGAATTCTCATGGTGCCGAAGGTGATTCGCCAGGCTGCGCTGCTCATCCATATGCGGAAATGCCGCAAACGGCGTGTCAAGCTGTCACTCACCAACAGCCATATTCAAAATCGCATCTATACAAACTATCGGTTCAAAGTCAACTTTTTAATCTCGTAAGAGCCTCTGTGGGAAATTTGTTGACTAAGGATTTTACGCAAAACCTGATACCTAAGCATATACTGGTTTTATACACGCGGATTTCATGCCTTAGAATTTCTGCAGTACTCTAGGCAATAGAATTAGATATAATAGGCCAGATAAAATTACAGGAAAAATGTACCTTTAGGTGTTGAGACTACCAAAAAGTTCGCCTAAGGACACTATTTTTGGTAGATATGAACTAGCTGCTTTAATAATATTATTCTATCAATAACTGTATATCAAGTATCTCTTACCCTAAGCTCGGTGTCTGCTTATGCCTTGCTGTATTTCCTACTAGAGAAAAATAGTATCCATTTTTACCCTAGTCGTTCGGCACTCAACTGTATAATAAATTTAAATAGTGTTATGGCTCCTGTTTTACCCTCCGTTCTTGACCCTTGAGGCTAAACCTTTTAGTGTCTGTTAAACCCTCTTTGTTATTGCTTAGATGTTAGGAGGATTTGTCTAAAAAATATCATGTATACATTAAAAGGCGACGGCGTTTATGACATGATAGTGCCATTGCCAGAGGGGATAAGCACAATACAGCTCGATACTTTAATTCACTGTGGCTTACAACAGCTATCTTGTGTTATTAATGTTACATATCACTCGATAGCCGAGATTGAATGGTCTACATTCATGGCTGTTGTATCTGGAGAATTGCAAGTGAGGATGCGGGAAGCGGCGTCGTAAAATGTACGCCTCACCCGAGGCATCAACTCTCACTATATTCTTATATATTTATTATTTATCTAGCATTTTCTAAACGAAGAGACTGCTTTAATACAAGAAAGAAGCCAGTAAGATAATACGTCTTTATAGATTATCAAAACCAAAGCCTATCTTTAGTAAGGAGGATCTCCCCTACTGTCTATTAGCGTACGTAGTATAAGATTAACCATTATTTCCCAATAAAATTTCGGAATTTTGATTTTGATCTCTACACCTTTTCGATATGCGGGAGTTGAAAGAGCTTTCTTTATACAGGCGAGAACATGCACAAAATGGACTCTACAGCCCAAAGTCTAAAAAAATAGTCAATCATCACTGGCCTGTCATTCTAGATTTCCAATTAGGGCCGGTCCAGCCCTAATGTGCTGTAAAGAGGCATTCCGTGCGCCACCCTTCATCATCGCACGATAACCCGAAAGCGCTATTTAACCCCTTTAAATGGGGAGTGCGCTGAATGGGGCCAATCAGCGTCCTGTTTTACAGATGGGAGCGAGCTTGCAGCATCGCTAGTCAATGTTGCAGTGTTTCAGCCTTGCGTGAACGGTCGGGCCGGCCGGCTATATAACCAACCGATGCACTCGCGCTTCATCCCATTCTCTCCTCTTCTTGACAATTCCCTCAGGCATTTACAAAATGGAAGGACTGAATACTGCTCAACTGGAGTCGCTCCAGTCCAAAGACCAGGCTGCGCTGCTCGACACCGTTGATGAGATCCGTCGACGCGGAGTGAGCCGCTATATCTCGTTGCCTCAGCTCGTTGTCTGCGGCGACCAGAGCTCTGGTAAGAGCTCTGTGCTGGAGGCCATCTCAGGCGTGCACTTCCCAGTAAATGATAACCTCTGTACGCGCTTCACAACGGAAGTCATCCTGCGCCGTGCGCCAAAAAATCTCGCTTCGGTGAGGTTGATCCCAGCGAAGGACGCAAGTGGCGAACATCGACGGAAATTGTCGCTATTCAAAAAGAGCTCAATCAATCATGCTGAAATCTCCACATTGATATCGGAGGCCAAAACTATCATGGGATTGACAAGCGGGAGTAGCTTTTCGCGTGATGTTTTGGAGCTCGAGATTTCCGGTCCCAAGTTGCCCCATTTGACGTTGGTTGATCTGCCAGGTCTGATTCACCATCCAAACAAGGAACAAACGCAGGACGACGTAGATATCCCAAAGGAATTAGTGAAAAAGTACATGTCGCAGCCCCGAGCCATTGTACTCGCCATCGTCACGGCGAAAAATGATACCTCGAACCAGGTCGTGCTCAAGATGGCCAAAGAAGCTGATGCGCACGGCGTCCGGACTATGGGTATCATCACCAAGCCTGACTGCCTCATCAGAGATAGCCCTAACGAGGCGGCATTCTTTGCACTTGCCAGCAACAAGGAAACCTCTTTCAAACTTGGCTGGCACGTCCTTCGCAATGGTGATTTTAACGAACGAAAGAACCCCGACTACAACCGAGATAAGGCAGAAAAAGAATTCTTTGCGTCAGGAATATGGAAAAATTTGCCGTCATCAAAGCGAGGTGTTGATGCACTGCGTACAAGCTTGAGTCATGTCTTGTATGAACAGATTCAAAAAGAACTCCCAAGTCTTGTCACGGAGATTGAACAAGAATTGGCAGACTGCAAGACAGTATTAGATCGGTTAGGATCACCTCGCGACACCCCGGGTAGTCGACGTTCATATTTGACTGCCATGGCAGATCGATTTCGTGATTTGGTTCGGGCTGGCAGCGACGGCATTTATCAAGATCCTTTCTTCAAGATTGATGACTCGGACTTGCAACTTGGTCAGAACGATGAACTAGTCCCAAGATTACGAGCGAACCTGAGGAGAGAGGAGCAGAAGTTCGTTGATCGAATGCATAAAGAGGGCCATACCTATAATATTATTCCTGGTCTTTCAAAGATTCCAAACAGTGCCTCCAGTAAGTCGCCTGGTCAGATACAAATCACGGAAATCGATTTTTTACAAGAGATTCGTGTTCTTCTTGACCACAGCAAAGGGAGGGAACTACCAGGAACTTTTACGCCTTTGTTGGTGGGCGACTTGTTCTTGCGTCAATCTAGGAACTGGGAGACAATTGTTATGAAATTTGCGGAGGATGTATGGGTCTTGGTGAAAAAGTTTCTAGATGAAGTTTTGGCTCATGTGAGCGACGAAAGTGTAAGGCGCGCTGTGCTGGAGGAGATCATCGACCCGGCCATGGAATCGAAATTATCAAAGTTGAAAGAGAAGATGAACGAATTATACTCGCCGTACACCAGTGGTTATCCAACAACCCTCAATCCACGGTTCGTGTTGGCACTCAAGACTAAACGATCTCTACAGTTCTCCGAATCTTGGAGTGAAGAGAAGAGCAAAAACGAAGATTCGAAGAAGCGTGAAGATCCTGACACGCATGCCTGTCAGGAGCTGCTAGATCTAATGCAATGTTATTATGCAGTTGCCCTGGACGTATTCGTTGATAACGTTGCTAGTCTCGGTATCGAGAACTGCCTTATAACAGGGCTAACAGATATACTATCACCGCTTTCTGTTTCCGAAATGAATGATGGAATGCTAGAGGCTATCGCATTCGAGTCCGACGATGTCCGAGAAATCCGAAGCCAGACGCTTGAGAAACAAGCATCTTTGCAAAAGAGCCATGAGCTCTGTCGTCGGCAGGCTAGGAAACTTGCCTCCAACCGTCTCAACCCAGCCTCTCAAAACGCCGATTCTTCTGTACCATCTGTGAAAGTTTCCTCCATGACTCCAAGCGCTACAGTCACCCAGCAGAAAGCCACTACTACTAGTCTCTTCTCTATCCCCAGTACTCTCGTCGGCTCATCCGAGAAATCCACATCTCCGGACACAAAACCAGTGGTCAGATCTGGGAGCGGCTTTCCAGGGGGTGGAGGATCACAATTTGGAAGCTCTAAAGCAACAGTTTCCAGCTCTGGGAGTGGCATTTTTGGAGATGGGAGTTCGGTATTAAGGAAAGCGGGGGAAGAGACCAAGCCAACTCCTAACTCTGGGCTATTCGGGGGCGTTGCTAGCTTTGGGCAATCTCCATTCGCAAACACAAAGCCAGTGACCGGAGGAGAGACCAAGCCAACTTTTGACTCTCTATTCGGGGGCGTTGCTAGCTTTAGGCAATCACCACCGATAGACATAAAACAAACAACCTGGGAAGAGACTAAGCCAACTCCTAACTCTGGGCTATTCGGGGGCGTTGCTAGCTTTGGGAAATCTCCATTCGCAAACACAAAGCCAGTGACCGGAGGAGAGACTAAACCAACTTCTGCCTTTGGAGCATCTCAGTTTGGAAGTAATAAATCGGTGGATTTTGGATCGCCTGTAACACCAATTTCAGCACAAGACAATACCAAACCGAAGACCTCTGGTAGTCCCATACCACCCGCTTCTCCTCCAAGTCTGTTCGGCCAACCTTAGATCAAATCAAAAGGTGACTGATGTTCCTAAGTAGCAATTGCACCAATGTGTCCTAACAGCTACATTTCTCAAGCTATGTCATATTTATCTGGCCATCATGATGAATCTACGGCAAATTTCTCATGTTTCGAAAACATTCCGAGCACCATTCATATCAAAGGTTTAGATCTAGCAAAGGAGCGCGATCCCTCTACGGGGGACTTCAAATACTATCGGAATCTAAATTCTGCTTGCGGTTATAAAATTATTCCATTGAGGTAAGTTTCCCCTGCTCACCAAAGAACCTGGAAAAATAATAACGTACTAGCAAACCGTAGGAAGTCAGACTCAAAGATTACGACAAACTAGGTCTTCTTACAGATCCGAACAATAAGTAGGGATTAAACCTAGATATAGCTGATAATGTTTATTTTGCCTTTGAATGAGAGGTCAACAGCTGGATGGGGAGAATTATCCAATAGTGGGAATGATTGAAGTGGTCTCTGTTTCACGGTTATGGTGGTTCTGTATAACATTCATTCACTACAACTAACAAATGACTACCTATAATGGACTTATGAAGCAATACAAGCATACAGCTAAACCCATCTAAATATAATTTAATATGGACACAATCTAAACCCTGTACAGTATCCAACATATCCCTGCCTTGATCAATACTACCAAAAGGAGGTTGCACCACAGGACCCGGTTCAAAATGACAGTCCACCTTGCTATATTTGACCCCCAACTAAATTTCCAGCAAAATAAATAAATAAACAGGTCTATAGCGGCACCATGTGTAGTTTTTACTGGCAGTTCATGGGTTATGAAGAAAAAATCCTCGCATTCCATCTCAAATTCGTCAGAGTTTACATATGTAATAGTTAGTAGATTGGAACAGTCACGCAGCACAGGTCAGATTCATCATGTTGGTAACCAACTGTCTCAAGACGGTTTCATTGGCAGCATAGACACTGGTCCTGGCGCTGACATCACTGTGGACCCCAGCGGCATCATTTTAACCCAATTAGGAAGCAAATCTCTCATTGGTTAGTGCCGTTTATTGTCGAACGACCAGGTCTCACCTTTCTCGGACATGATTTAATTACGTGGAGTCCATGTTAACCAAATTAGGTAGAAAATCTCTGGTTGGCCATCTCAAGTATATGGCCCAGAGTATTCCAATTTTTGCATAGTGTATTCGGTTCACTAAAAGATCCTGCTGCACCCAAAGCAAATATAAATAAGGCCAACTTTCCTCCCCAAAAACGAATGCAAACCATCAATTTTATCGCCTCGAGATAATCTAGCTTCTCTTTATTTATTGCAATCTCCAAGACCCTCTATTTGTCGATTACCACATATCACACGCACAAGATGGCAGCTACGACGCATACCAAGTTCAATGCAAACACCGAAGGCCTCGATGTTGCAAAGGAGTTTGCGACCGGGATCCGCGGAAAGACAATCATAGTCACAGGCGTGAACCGCGGTGGGATAGGGTTCTCAACCTCACAAGCCTTTGTAAGTTCAGCATTGTTTCACTTATATCCCTGTATTACCTAACACACACACAGGCTTCTCAATCCCCAGCCCACCTGATCATTGCTGGTCGGAGTCCGTCCAAAATACAAGATTGTATAAAAGCCCTTGGAGCAGAGTTCCCTGATGTAGACTATCGTGGATTGCGGGTTGATCTCTCAGTCCAGCAGTCCGTCCGTGATGCAGCCACCAAGGTCATGGCCTGGGCCGACCTGCCGACGATTGACATTGTTGTCAATAGCGCCGGCGTGATGGGCATCCAGGAGCGTACTTTGACAAGCGAGGGTATCGAGATGCACTTTGCGACAAACCATCTCGGCCACTGGCTCCTCACGTGTTTGATAATGCCCAAGTTGATCAAAGCTGCGGAGCATAACCCGAAAGGGGCCACGCGCGTTGTCAACGTGAGTTCTGCTTCTCCTACAGTATCAGGTATGCGCTGGAGCGACATGAACTTTACCAAGGAAAATAAAGATATCCCCAAAGAAGAGCAGCCGGATTACGACTGGTTCAAAGGGTGGGGATACACAAACATAGAGAAGCAATCTTATAACCCTTTGGACGGCTACAATCGCAGCAAGGTGGCAAACGTGCTTTCTGGCATCGGTGCAAACAAGCGTTTGTTCAACAAACACGGAATTCTCTCCCTAGCCGTACACCCGGGAGTTATTGGGACGGAGCTAGGCCGGAACTTCCCACCAGAAACACTGGAAGCGGCCAAGGTTTTGAGTGAGCAAGGTGTCTTCACTCGTAAATCACTCGGTGCAGGAGCCTCAACTAGCATGGTTGCTGCACTGGACCCAAAACTAGCAGAAGGGGTCGGCAACGACAAGATGAACTGGGGTTCATACCTGGACAATTGCCAGATTAGCAACCAGGCTTGTCCACTTGCAGTGTCTAGCGAGGAGGCTGAAAAATTGTGGGAACTCTCTGAGAAATTGGTCGGGCGGACTTTTGCGTGGTGAGCGAGCAAACGCATAGTTTTTTAGTTGGACTCAAAAGTGAATCTGTTGTCAATATATTCCAGCCTTTTGCATTTCGTCCCATAGCTTGTAACCGGGTTGGTCGTGTAAAGTATTGACCCAAGGAAACATGCACAGAACGTGTCGGGCTTCATCCCATTTGTCGATACGTCGTCGTACAGCCATTCTCCGTATTCTTTGATGGAGCCAGTCGCCTTCAATGCCATCTGAAACCCAGATGCCGCTAATAATCATGAACCAAAAAGTCAAATTGTCATCACCTGCATGCACTTCAGTATCCAAAACGTCCCTAATGCACAAAGATAGCAGCCTGTGATTCATGATCCTATGCCGATTAAACTGTAAAAATGTCGTCATCATAAAAACTACCAACCCCACATGGTACATGGTTTGTAGATCGGAAGACTTTCTGGATTCATTCAATGAACGAAAATTCAATAGGCGGTAGCAAATTGACATTAGAACTTCTTCGAAGCCCAGAAAATCGAGGACGAGTGTACGTTTCTGGGTGTTTAACAGAGCGCAGAAGCCCATCACGTCGGAGAATATATCTTGCAGGCATATCGGCACTTGGTTATATCGAGCTGTAGGAGAGGATAGCGGGTAGTTGAGTTGCAATCCTTTTGCGAGGAGTATTCTTCTAACACCAGCCATGCAATCCCGAAAGAACATAGTGGGCTTTCCATGCTGCAAGGACAGCATTATATCCGCTCTTTAAGTGTAGATATTTTAGTAAGTAGGCTATTCGAAGAAGAGCTCGCGTTGTTATTGCCAGGGAACCTACTTGCAGATTCCCAAAAGGAGAGGTACGTTTCCTTCGAGTGACCCGAGTCCTCCGCGTAGTTGAACCATTTTTTCAAGACCCTTGGCATGGATTTCAGCGGCATCAAGATTATCACTAATTTGCTCCTGGCTAATGAGTGACACCACCAGCGCTATAGAAGAATCAGATAACGCGTCATCACTTGTAACCCTCGTTTGGACTCGGGTAAGTGTCCGAGACAGATGATGCAAGGCTTTCGCCGAGCTATTGCCGTCGCTGGAGAATATTTCATTGCATGCTTGCATTAAACCCACATTGCAATGGTAAGCTAAATACACGAGGTTGATCAATGTTTCGATACTTAAGTGTGTAGTTATATGGTAACTCACTGGCGTCGTCGGTAAACAAAATTCGAACCCACATTAGCTTGACCTCGTCTAATGAGAAGCCAAGATTGACAGGGTACAGCCGCTCGGTAGTTAAATCAAAAACTGAATAATAATGCGTTAGATTCATTTAAGAGGCTAATGGGTTGGTTTCTTACACTCGTTGATGATTTTTAGCGAACACGGGGTGGCCCCCACCGCAGGAAGAGAATGAGTAAGGATTGCATCTCCCAGATTCCTGCCAATTGTACTCAAGGGCCCAGTTCTCTCATCTGGGCGTTGCCTGTCTTGATTGGGATTATTCGGAGAGTTCGGTGTATTAGCAGCTTTTATTCGCCTCGACGGGCGACAGATCTTCTTTCCCACATTTTTACCCTTCATCACATGGCGACGTGAGAGCTTCTTGGAATCCTTGCTAGGCATAACGCCATCTATAAAATAAAAGGACTTCTCCATGGTGGTGTTTATGAAGGTGAAAGTTGAAGAATTAAATCAGGTTGAGACAACGGAGATCGTCGGGGATAGCGGGGGAAATCCGTACCTACACCTCTACTAATAAATAATATAATTAATAAAACTATTAATATATTTATTATATTTTAAGATATATAAAGATATTTATTTATTATTATATATTTAATTTATTATATTTTATTTTTATATTATAATAATATATTATTATTACTTTTTAATAATACTTTATAATATAATGTTCTTACTTGTTTTTAATTGATAGAATATCTACTGCAATTCATATCTTGGTAACGAGTTGTTGAACTAATTAACGCCTTTACTTAAATTATCATAATAGTAGTAGTAGTAGTAGTATGTCAGAAGATTGCTTATCGCTCAGCCAATCGACACAGTAGCGGACGCTACTTATATAAGCAAGGCTTATTCGAAATTGTTATTAGGTAAATTATCTTATTGCATCAGCGTAGCCGGAACTACCTACGCGGGTACACACGTGACTTACCAACACAGAAAGGCTATCTTAGGACAAAGAACATAGAAGTGTGATCCTAGGACTAGTAACTCATATCTCAGGACAACATAGGGCCAACAGTCTATATCCCAGAACAGTACAAGAGCCACTACGGCTCGGAACCACCAGCATGTGCTACCTGGCAGCTTGTGCTAATAGGGTCACGTGAATGCATAGCAATCATAGCTCGCATAGCGATCGCTATGATCGCTATGATCAGGATTAGCTATATAAAGACACTCGTTCACTATTATGTATCTAGCTTACTGTGTTTTATTTTTATACTAAACGAATATATACTTTATTTGGCTTATCAACTTTATTATTTTATTTACTTTAGTATATTGCGAAGTAATATACTTCAGCCCTTATAATCCCTAGGATACTAACTCGACGTCAGTCTATTGGTAGAATACTACCAACGTTTCACCGCTTTGGTAAAGAACGGTTGTGTAAGGTGTTGGGTCTGGATAGACTATGGAGTGGTTATAGGATCCTACTCGGAACCGACTAGGAGGCTACTTGCTACTGAGGCAATATAAATCTATATAGATTAAGAAAATAAGTTATAAGATTTTAAAAATAATCTACTTAAAGCTTTCTAATCTATAGGGGAAAGTCTTAAACTTATAAGTATAATCTAAAAAGCATTTTTACTTCTTAATTAGATTATATAATATAAGTATATAAAATAAATCTTTTAATTATAATATATTATAATTAAGATTATTCTTAAGATTTAAAGATCTATAAAATCCTTAGCTAATTAGAATAGACTAGTATATAAAACCTTATATTTTATCTCTTCTAAAAAGCTTTAGCCTTAATATCTAAAAATTAATTATAAAAATTACTTTAAAGATTCTTAAAAGAATTGCTATAGCAGCTAGCTAATAAAAATAAATAATATTATAGTTTCTATATATAAAAGATAGTTTAATATTATAGAGAGTAGAGCTTTTATATATATTATATATAATATACACTAAAATAAATATAGAACTTTTTCTTTTCTAAACACTATAGTATTCTAATAAATAATCTATTTTAATTCTCTTAATTTATAGGTGATTTATAGAAAATTTTAAATATTAAATTAATTAATTAATATATAGTTTATTTAGAACTTAATTTTTTACTTATTTTAATTTTTTTACTCTAGTTATAATAGCCTTTTATATTTTTAATCTTATTTATTAATCTATCTATTTTATAATTTAATCTTAATTTAACTTAAATATAGAAAATCTTAATTTATTATAAAGCTACTAGCTCTACTTATTATAACTATAGCTATGTCTAATATTCTTTTATAATAAAATTTTTTATTAAAGTCGAGTTGGTTTCTATAAAATTAAGATTTTTATAGTTAATTTTAAATCTTAATATATTCTTATCTTTAAGTTGGTTAGCTTTTTAACTAATAATTTTAATATAGAGCGATCTTTTTAAATAATTAATTAGATTATCTAATCTCTTTATTGACCCTGACTTGCTTATCTTTAGATAGATTATTAATATAATTCTTTAAGAAATAAGTGATTTATTATAGATTTTTAACTAGATTTTATAAGCTAAATCTTCTATCTTTTTTCTTAATAAACTTTAATTTAAAATCTAATTAAAGTTAGGTTACTAAATAAGTATATAAAAAAAAGCTAAATTAGATTCTAGTAATATTTTTAGAATAGATTTTACTATAGATAAGTCTATAATAAAAAATATTATTAAGACTTTTTATTATATATAAACTAATAATTTAATATCTATATTAGTAGTTCTAGCACTAGATTTTTTAATAATTAATTAATTATAGTTTAATAACGTATTAGACTTTTTAGAGTTTTATAATTCTAAAATTAAGATCTTTTTATATATATTTAGTATTTATAGTCTATTACTACTAAGTAGTTAAAATTTATATAAACTAGTGAATATTTTAAATAGCTTTTTTAGTATTATAATAAAAAAATCTATATCTATATTATATAAAGATATTTAATATATATTAA
>MJVA01001145.1:0-30490 GCA_001939245.1 Talaromyces wortmannii
TTTATATTTTAATAATAAATACTCTTAATATTAGTAAAAGAAAAATATATATAAAATAATTTTTTAAAAGTTCTAACGTTTTATAAGTTTTAAGATTTAAATATTTAATAAGATAATTTTAATATAATTATATTATTACTAAAATAAGATATCTTTACTATAATAAATTTATAAAAATAAAATATAAATCACTAACCTACTAATACTATAAAGAAAAACTAATAACTATTAAAGAATAATAAATAAAAAAAATTAAAAAAAAATTAATATTATAAAAACTATAGAAAGTAATATTAACTTATAATTATTATTAAAAAAAAATATAATTTAATAATACTAAAAATAACTATTAATAAAATTAAAATTTAAGTCTTAGTTAACTCTAAAATAATATTAAACTATATTAATAAAAATTTTATATAAAAAAATTAGTTATTATATAAATAAATAAAATAATAGACAGAAATAGTCACTATTAATAAATAAATTATTAATAAAGAATATAAGAAAAAGATTAAAATTAAAATATAATTAAATAAGTATAAGATAAATATTATCTTTAATTTTCGATTACTTAATAAAAAAAAATATAACACTATAATAAAAATATTATAGCTATAATAAATTAATCTAATAATTAACTAAATAAAAGAAATAATTAATATAAATTAATAAAAGCTTAAAATTAATAAAAAAACTAAATTAATAGCTAGAATAAATTGTAAGGATAATATATGGAAAGCAGGCAAGAATGGGATTCAATGGTAAAGCTATGGTTCGCTATGTAGTCAAACTGATTGTAAACCTTCGGCATCCCCTATGCGAAGGTCAGGATATATATGTATTCCTGTTTAGTAGCTTAATAAGCTCTCTATAAGGCTAGTATAGTAAGATACGGTATATAATACGTACTAAAAGCTTTATAGCCTTATATTATCTCTCCTTTTCTAAAAATCTACGCTAGTAGTATTCGTATAGGTTTTTTTAAAAGATATAAATAAATTTAGACGTTATTATTATAAAGACTAATATATATAGTATAAAAATCTATTTATATATATTATTAATATATTATTTATAGATTAGTCTATTATTTATTTCTTTTTTTTTAATACTAAATAGTTTATTACGCTACTATTAGTCTTATTTCTTATTTTTTTTACTTTCTCTCTACTCCTTTGTTTATTTATCTTATTTAAATATAAATATTATATCTTCTACTAGTTATTTTATATTATTTATAATATATAGTCAAATATTTACTTAATTTATTATTTATTAATAGTTTATAGAATAGCTTTAAAAAAGAAGATTTTTTATTACTTTTTAACTAAATTACTAGTTACTTCCTTTTTAAGTAAAAATATCTCTACTTTTAATTATACTAGATTAACTTATTTAGCTAATAATATATCTACTAACATATTATATTCTATAATATAAAAATAATTAGCTAAAAAATTATTTATTAAAAAAAATAAATCTACTACTACTCTCTCTCTTATAAAGAAGAAGAAGCAAGTACGCTCTCTCTCCTTTATTAAAGCTAATAAGGATGATGATAATAAGAATAATAATAGTAATAAAGAAGAAGATAAAGCTCTATTATCTAGTATACTAATCTCTTTGCTCTATAAGCCTTATATATATCTTCTAAAGATATATCTTCTATCTTACTAATACTATCTTTAATAACTAGTTATTAATCTTAATCTAGAATATCTTAGCTTTAGTTTTAAATCTTACTTTTACTATAAAAGAATAAAAAAGTCTATAGCTAAATACTATTTAATAAATATTTTATTTATTTATATATTATTATAGATATTAATACTTAATAAATCTCTATAAAATAGTTTAACTAGACTATATAGATTATTATACTAATAATAAAATATACTACTAATTAAAAGGATATTATTAAGATATTAAATATAGTAATATATTATTAGTCTAAATCTTATTTAATAAAATCTTTATTTAATATAAATAGTTCTGCTCCTATTATAGTTAAATAAAGTAATTTATTTACTATTATAATAGTAAATCTCTTACCTCTAGTTTAGTAATCTCTAAATAGATACCTTACTCTCTTTAGTAGCTTTATATTAGAAGTTATTACTCTATATAGATTAACTATATCGCTTTATATATAATATAGATTATCTATCTCTAGTTATAGAGATTTTTTTAATAATTATAATGCTATATTTAATTCTAAACTTATATATCTACTAGCTAGAATATATAAGTCTTATTATGCTTTATATAAAGCTTAATATATATTTAATAACTATCTTTACTTCTATAGATTTATTTAAAAAGTCTCTTTCTATATAATAATACTACGATCTTTAGATCTAATATAAAATATATTTTATTACCTTTTAAAGCTTTTTATAAATATTCTAATATTCTAGTATAGTATTCTATAGAGTTTATAGTTTAAATACTCTTAAATAATTTAAATTTATTTTATTTTTATATTTTATTTATACTATATATGTAATCTTTAGGTTTTTAATAAAAAGTTTTTTTATCTCTACTTTTTTTAATTCGCTAATATAGTTCTAAAATAATTTATTTTTTAATCTTCTTTTTTAGATAGATATTTAAAATTTTAATCTAATTAATTATATTTTTTAGTTCTTAAATAACTTTTTTATTTAACTATTCTTTCTATTAGATTAAATATTTTATTTCTCTATCTTATTTCTAGTCTTAAACTATTTTTTATATAGTATACTTAGATTCACTATCTATTAATACTAGTCCTAGGGATATATAGTTTTTAGTATTAATATAATATAGCTCTAGTAAGAAAATATAGAAAACTAAATAGATCTTTCTATATCTTAAAGTAAGATCTAGCTTATAAGTATTTATTTTCTATATATCTAATATTTAAAAGAAATCTAAATATCTATTAGTTAGCTTCTTATTATATTAGAATAAAGCTATAATCTTTATTTAAAATATAATTTATTTCTTAATCTTAAATTCTTAATAGATTCTTTCTCTATTATAATACTTTATTTAAGTTTTTTTAGCTTCCTTTAAATATTTTTAAATATTCTTTTACTTAATATAGAGTTCTTTTATTCAGTTTATAGTCTATAATTCTTTATTTTTTAGATTTAATAGTATATCTTAGGGTATATCTATTCTTAGATCTTTTTAAAATCCTATAAGAGTTTTTATTAAAGATTACTTTATAACACTATACTAACTATTATTATATATATTCTGCGCTAATAGAATTTATTATAATTAGTTTATCTATTTATAATTTATATAATATTAGAGAAAATACTTTATAAGCTAATTCTAATACTTAGTCTATTTATCTATTTATAAATAGACTATTATTAATAATCAACACTATATCCCTAGATAGTAATATATAGTTTATTAAAATTCACTAATAAATAGCTTATCTCAATCTAAAATAATATATTATAGAAATATAATTTATTATATTAAGTTCTTAATAAGTAGCTTTACTAGTTTTTTAACTAATAATACTTTCTATATTAGTAAATAGATAGTATACTTTAAAAATAAGTCAATAATAATTAATATAATGTTAACTATCGCTTTCTACTATTCTATAGATAATAATCTTATTATAAAATCTATAATTACTATTTCAAATAGTTCTAATAAAACTAATAATAGCTTAAATAGTCTATACTATTAATATTTATATATTTTAATCTATTAATATATAAAATAGATATAAATATAATAATCTATATTAGCTTCTAATACTAGCTAATAGTATTTCTAATAGATAGCTACTACTATATAGGCTTTTCTAAAATAGCCTCTTTATATATTATTATAATTATTCTTTATAATTTCTAATTATAAAGTTTTATCAAACAGTATATATATAGCCTTTTTATATTAAAAAAAATTATATTCTTTAATACTCTATACTAAACCTTTAATCTATCCTTTATAGAGTTCTTTTAATTTCTTTTATATAAAGACGTCCTCTTACTAATATATCTAAAAAAGATTCTCTATATCAAGCTTTATTTCTAAATAGATTATCTTAGTCTTTATAGCTTTAGCTGCTAGAGACTATAATATTAAAAGTTCTAGACCCTCTATATTACTAATAATAGTATTTTTATTTATAAAAATATTTTCTTTTTTAGACCTATAAGAATCCTTTTTATTAATAAAAAAAAATATCTTCTTAGTCTTCTATACTTATACTAACACATTTATAAATATAATTTAGTTATTTAAAAAATTTAGTTTTTATTCTTACTCTTTAAAATAATCTTTTTATAGCTTTTTCTATAGAGTTAGAAGTATTATTATATCTTTTTTAATATTATCTATATAATCTAAATAATAACTTAATATATTTATAAGATTTTTTAATTCTAGACAATATTCTATATTAAAATTAAATACTAATAGATATTCTATCTATTAGACCTGATACCTACTTAATACTTTAATAATAGTAAAATACTATAGATTACTATAATCTATTAAGACTTTAATTATATATTAACTATCCTTTAAATATTATTATTAGTGCTAGAAAACTTCTATTATTATTAAAAATTCTAAATTATATACTTTATAGTATATCTCTAATCTTTTAAGCTTTTAGAATTAGAAAGCTATTAAATACTATTAAATATTTTTAAATAATTAAATTATTATTACTTTTAAAACTTTATTTAAAATATCTATCTTTATATTTATTTAAAGCGCTAGATTATAGTATCTTAGTATAGATTTATACTAAAATACTTATTTTAGATTTAAAAAAGACTCCTTAGCTTCTATTATTATATAAAATTTACTAGTAACACTATTTTTATAAATATTATATTTTATTCTTTTTATTAGATCTATTATTAGTTCAGATAATAGCGCTAATATACACAAGAACTAAAATATAAAGTTATAATAGAAGTTTATAAACTCTAAAAATAATTATATCTTTTTAACTAACTATAGTTTAGACTATTCTATAATAATATAAATCTAGTTAAGATCTATTATTATTCCTTTTAGACTTATAATAAATCTAAAATATTCTATAATATCCGCTTTAAAGCTATATTTATTTTATTTATAATATAAACTATAGCTTTTTAATTAGCTTATAACTTCTTATATCTAGACCTTATAGATCTATAGATTATTTAAATATATAATAATATTATCTAGATATATCACTATATAGATATCTAATAAGTCTAATATTACTTTATTAATATATACCTAGAACGTGGTTAATATATTAATAAAACTAAATAGCATTACTTAATATTCAAAATAGCCATATCAGGTTCAAAAAGCAGTTTTTTATTTATTATTTATTTAAATTCTAATATAATAATATATATCTTTTAAATCTAATTTAGTAAAATACTTCATCCTTATAAAATAATCTAATATCTTTATAATTAATAGAATTAAGTAATAATTCTTTATCATAATAGTATTAAGCCCCTGATAGTCTATATATAGTTAAAGCTTATCATTCTTTTTTAATATAAATAGAATAAGAGCTTCTATAAGACTTTTAAATAATTTAATCTAATCTTTCTTCTATACTTTACTTAAATAATTTTTAAAAATCTTATATTTAGTTTTTATAAGCCTATATA
This sequence comes from Talaromyces wortmannii, assembly GCA_001939245.1. Lineage (NCBI taxonomy): Eukaryota > Fungi > Ascomycota > Eurotiomycetes > Eurotiales > Trichocomaceae > Talaromyces > Talaromyces wortmannii. The sequence goes on from MJVA01001145.1 coordinate 5,646, forward strand.
TAGATTTATATAGAAAAGTTTCTTTTAATTTTAAGTCTATAGTATGATTATACTCTATATATTTAAATAATATACTCATAGCTATTTTTAAGAATATATCTATATAATTAAATAGATATTCTAGTAATTAAAGCTTATCTATTTTAAATATTTCTATATTTAATAGTGCTTTTATAGTATATATCTTATTATTCTTTTCTAGAATATAAGCGGCATATAAATATAAATCTATATTTAATATATTTTAAAAATCTATCTAGTATACTATATATCTAACTATTAGATTTTTATATACTTTATAAAAAGATATTATCTTTATCTATTTAGCTAGTATATAGATTTAATATTTAAACCACTTTATAATCTAATCTATATTAAAATTTACTTTCTTTAACTAGAGTATATTAAGAATTATATTATATTTTTTAATATTTATTATATATAAGATATATCTATTAATTTAAATTAAACTATTAAAGTCTTTAACTCTTATATCTATATAATATTATCTATATATTTAGATAATTTATTTATTAATAGCTTTTATTCGCTTTAAGACAATTCTAGTAACTCTAATAAACTTCTTAATAAACTCTTAGTTTATAAAATTACTCTAAACTTTACTATTAATAAAGATTTATATCTTTATAGAGTCTAATAACTTAAAGAGTTCTACTTTTATAATTAGTAATTACTTTTTTTTAAATTTATTTTCTTATACTATCTTTAATATTACTACTATATATAAGTGTTAAGATTCTAGTTTTTTAATAGTTTAAGCGTTTTTTATATATTATTAAATTTTTTTTTATAATATTCTTTCTTCTAGTGCTTTATCTTATTATAATAATTATAAATAAATCTAGCTTAGTTACTTTTTAATCTATTATATTTTCTTTTTTTTAAATTTTTATTATTATTTTTTTTTATAATAGCTTTTTTTTTTAGTAAAAATTAATTATATTTTTTATTATTATTTATTAGATTTTTTAATTCTATATAATAAAAGTTTAGATCTACTTAGAATCTATTACTATTACTATCTTAACTATCTTAATATTAAGAGTTCTTTATTCTCTAATATTTAGACATAGTATTCTTCAGTTTTTATAAAAATTAGACTATATCTTTATATATTTAAGATTTTTTTAGATATTTTTATAATTTATTTTATATTAGTTATAGAACTTTAACTATAAAAAGCTTTATATATTATTTCTTAATATATTATATATTCATTTAATTCTCTAAGATTTATAGATAATAGATAAACTCTTATATTAATTAGTTTTTTAATTATCTAATATCACTATAATTCTATATAACTATAATACGAAGGAGTTTAGAATTATAAAATAGTTACTATAAGTATACTTTAAAGTCTTTTTAAATAATTTATTCTAATTTCTTTTTCTTTTAATATATATTAAAATTAAGAAATTATTTTAAATTTAAATTATTTAAAGCTTTATCTATTTTATAATATAAATATTAATTATATTATTCTAGATATCTATTAAATTATAATTCTATATATTCTATAAATATTTTAAATTTAATTAGANATTATAGATATACTTTAAAGTTTTTTTAAATAATTTATTTTAATTCCTTTTCTTTTTAGTATATATTAAAATTAAGAAACTATTTTAAATTTAAATTATTTAAAGTCTTATCTACTTTATAGTATAGATACTAGTTATATTACTTTAAATATTTATTAAATTATAATTCTATACATTCTATAAATATTTTAAATTTAATTAAGATTTTTCTATTATAGAATTTCTTTAATTTAAATTTTATTAAATATTTTTCTATAAAAATTATATTAATTTATAGTCTTTTTTCTCTATAACTACTATTAATAGGGTTTTTAATTTTTAGATTTAGCTATTATATAAAGCCTATTAATACTAATATACTCTATAGCTACGCTTAGATTCACTAGATTTATTATTTTAGATTTATAATATAGAGTTTCTAATTTAATTATATTTTTATAGTTTAAAATTCTTTTACTAATATACTATTAAATTCTTATTCTAGGGTTAGCCATATCATCTCTAGATTTAAATCTCTATTAATAAACTAGTTCTTATCTAGCCCTACTATAGTTTTATTTATTATTTTTAATATATTTAATTAAACTTCTACTATAAGTACAGTCTATTTAATAGAATTAATTAAAATAGAGATACTTTTAGTAATAACTATATTTCTTAATACTTGCTAGCTCTTTTTCTAAAGATAAAAAGTAATTAGAATATAAAAATAATATATAAAGAGTAGATAAAAATAAGATTTAATAGTAAAGCTATAATTCACTATATAGTTAAACTAATTACTAATCTTCGATATCCTCTATACAAAGATCAGGATATATATATATTTCCGTTTAATGGCTTAGCAAGCCCCCTGTGAGGCTAGTGTAGCGAGGTGCGGCACATGGTGCGCACCGAAGGCTTCACGGCCTCACAATGTGACTATTTATATAATTATCAGGACGTCAGTCCTATAAGGAGAGGATTATTAGAAGATTTAATGAATCTTAACTAATTAACCTAGCGTGATAGCACTACTTACTAAATAAAACTACCTTTTATATTATCAGAGTTTATATAAATAGATCTAACAAAAAAAGGAAATTATATAACTGTAATTATATCTATAATAATAGTAATTATTATACAAAAAAGGAGTTATTACTATAGAGATAATACAATATATTAATATAAAAATATTACTTTATAGTAATATCTATTATTAGATAATGCTTTATAGCAATTAATAGATTAATAACTACACGACTATATAACTAACATAGTGAACCGAGCAATTATTAAGAAATAGCTATATTAACTATATTTAGCTAAATATAGCTAACAGACTATTTATTAAAATATAACTATATTTTCTATATTTAGACTTTAATATATAAGAATATTTATTTACTATTATATATTTAATCTACTATATTTTATCTTTATATATAATAGCATATTACTATTTATTTAATCAACATCTTTATAGTCTATCACAACGATAGTACTCTATTTTATCTCTAAGATTGCCTACTATGTTACTCAATTGTCTTCTGTTAGCAGAATAATCCACTTGATCCACATCTTGTGACGAGTTGTTGGTCATAGTTTTGACACTCAGGTCTCGTCTCAGAAGGGTTGGTCTCATCTCAGGTTTAGTCTCATTTCTCAGTCCCCCTTAATGAGAAATCTTAAGTTTAGTCTCATATAAGACTAAGAAGTTCAAGTTTTAGTCTCATTGAGAATTCTCAGTCTCAGCGGTCACCCTAATACTAGCGCGTTTAGCTATAAGAGTAATATAAGCGGTAGTATTATAATTAGAAGTTTAAAGCACTATCCTAAGTTAGTAATAGATTATTAAATTAGTAAATAACATAGTTAATTATTATATAAGATATATATAGTAATAGTTCAATATATATTTATAAAATATAAATAGTATAGTAAAACATAGAGAAAAATATAAGTATAAAAATAATATAATAGAAATATAATATAATAAAGAAAGAAAATTCAAAACTTTTATAATAATATATCTATTATAATAATAATAGATAGATATTATATAAAATTATAAACCTATATCTTCTATACTAAATAACATGTTTAGTAATTAACGCTAGAAGCAGTAGAATATATAGCTATAGAAAATTAGCTTCTTTATAAAGATAGATTATCTATTTATTTATAACCTTAAATCAGCGTACAATACTAATTCTATAAAAAAAAGAATAAGATCTAGATATTATATATAGTATATAACCCCCTCAGTGTATATTCAGTATCCTTAGTCTTATAGGACATTTGCTAAGACACTAGCTAAGCAAGGAATTACTTCTACTGTATGTACAGCAAATACACTATCTGTTAGCAATCAGTTTGTCTACATATCTACATACATTTAGTTGCCAAATTCAGTGTTTTGCCTGCTTTCCGAATAGGGTTAATCCTTTAGTCCTTTATGTTCGAACCGTAACAGTAATTACTTTAGGATTTTAGTTGTAATACTAAAAAGCTTTGTTATAAAGTGAAGTGACGCAATCACATAAGCAACTACTAACTTCGAAAATATAGCATGATCTTGTTTTAGCCTTGCTGTAAAATAGCCAGCCGGTGTCGCAATGTATTATATTTAACGTCCATACCAAGCATTAGGCTATGACGGACAGCGAGTCTATAATATTAAGTATTGGTACGAATAAAAAATCATATTGTTACAAGAGTACGATACATCGTTCTGCTGTCAAAGTCTTATCAAAGCGGCTGGAACAAGGCTTAGGATTAGGTCTATGTTTGTTTAGGACTACGAGCATGAATAGAATCGAACTTTTAACTATAGCATGCCCAGAAACCTATCAGTTCAACCAATAAACGTGGCCAAGTAGTTAGCTGCTGACCACGCTACCAAATCCTCCGTTCTCGAGCCGCAATACCCAAAATCTTGGATGTATAGCAGCATGTCAAACAAATATTCAACTATGGTTGGCGGTATAAAGTTGCGGAAGACGGACTCTGAACGTTGATTGGAAGCCACCTCCTTTCCTGAACTTTCACTTATAATCTGCAAGATTTCCTCCATCGTGTAGCGCTGAGTAGTGCCAGCGAAGACCTTGCCTTCGAACTGTTCAGAGTTGGCGAGGATAGCAGCAACGTATCTGCCAGTTTCCTCAATATTGATGAGCGGCAGCTTGGCACGGGGGCCGATTATATTGGCCAGAATATAGGTACTATCATCAACCAGGCGTGGCTTTCTATTCTTGTTGAAGTTTTTTATAAAAGACCCAGATGCTAAGAATTCGGTTTTGGTGGATAACTTCATTATATAGTGCTCCACCTCGGCTTTGCACTCTGCATGGCGGCCGTTATCATCTTTCGCATTGGAAACGTGAGTGATGTGGAAGAGTGTGCTAAATATGAGGTATTCTGCACCGGCCGCAGCAGCCGCATTAGCGATTATCCTGCCTTGAGACAATTCGCGTTCCTCGAGCCGCTCGTCGTGGATGGTTGTTGTGAGCCAATAGATAGTGTGAGCCTCATCGAGGACTCGTTGCAAGGAAGATGGATCTTCAATGTCACCCTGAACAACTTCGACTTTGCCCATCTGTTGGAGAGCCTGCACCGCGGAGCTGGGGGTGCTACATGCAACAGCTCGAATTCGATACTCTTTAGCAAGGACAGGATCGTTAATGACATGATTAATAACAGACTTGCCTCCGTTGTCGGTGGCTCCAAAAACAACAAGGAGTTTCATCATGATGTAAGGTGTTTAAATATATATTAGAAGAAATGACGTTAAAGGTGAGATGTCGTTTGAAGGGATTTGGGGGGTTTATAACCCTAAGGTTCTGGGTTACCGATTGTAGGGCTAAGTTCCCTTAAACTCCGGATAAAGTCACCCCATAGGTCCCCTGGATTAACAACGGATCCTCTGAATTCTTGTTTTTGAGATAGTCATCCCTATTTCTTCTACCGAAAGTAAAGTTGTTAAAAGTTCATCGGACCTTTTGTAGAACACCTTTTAGGTCATTATCTAGAGCAAGCCGGTTTTAAAAAAAAGCTAGTGGTTCGGTATTGCCTATCAAATTGCTACCTACATATGTATGTTATAATCGCTGCAGATATATATACATAGGAGGTTATTGAATCCTCTCCAAGAGGATAAAGTAAAAAATTTTAAATGATATATATACGTACATATAATTCACATGCCTTCCCCTGACTAGCATTCTGTAACACCCTCGACTAAACCTATGTTATCCACCTAATTAAGAAATATATATTCATTGTTTCTACCAGTGAAGCAATCCACAGTCAGGGTATTTGAGTCGTCGAACAGAGTTCAGTTCATCAAATGATCTCTTTCGTTCCATAAGAACCCGGGAGCAATGTTCAGTATGATCCCAGTTCGACAAATGTGAGTCGACTGAAAGAAGGCCACTGCTAGAAGCTATGGCTCGATGGAGCCTCCGAAACATATCAACACAGTGACGCTGATGCTCTACCGTTTTTTGATTTGTATTAATAAATAATGATTCAACATGATCAACCTTTTTTTGGAGGACAGAAAAGAACTTACGTTCCCACTCGGCCCATAGACGGTCATATTCTCCTGTAGCGGCCTCATCCCAAGTGATTTCTCCCGTTCTGTTCTGGAAGAGCCAGAATTTCCAGTCCTTGAAATTCTTGAAATCTTCCTCAATTTTTTCATCATAACACTGTTCGGGTAGCCATGCAAAATAGAGCATGCCAAAACGACAGCCTCGTTCTCTTGCCTCTGCGGCACTTTGCCCACAAGGCTCCTTGAGTAGGAAATCAGGTCCAGAGGAATTTTTTTTGAGTGAATGCGCCGAATCTTGCCATTGGATACGTTGACCATCTTCTTTCCCTTCTATCCTAGAGCTGTTCATGTTAGCAGCCTTTGAGCTGGCTGAAAGGTCCAGGAAGCTGAGTGCAGTCCACCTTGCTACAAGGTAGGAGAACCCAACCAAGACGGTCAGAATACTCAATAGAATAAACGCCTTTCTAATGAACCTGTAACCTCTGCGTCGGGGTTGGCTAGCTAGAAATGCATCTTCTATTTCGCCTCGAGGAATCAGTGGCTCCGAATCTGCATTATCACATGAGTCCTTGACAGACTTTGCACTGCCTCCAGATATGTCTTCAGGCTTCATAATACCTAGAGAGCGTTCGAAAACTGCCTGTTATTAAGTGATCTTGGAGAATATGGGTGGTGATAACATGACGACTTTAATTACATCGAGCGTCTATATAACTGACGGGTTAGTGTGAAAGACTACGTAGAGGAAGAGTCCTAGCCTGCCTGCGGTTTGGAAGGATTTAACTAATACATTGCCTGTTCCACACTGTTGGCATGATCCGGACCACGCACTCGTCGTTACCGCCTTTTTCCATCATTTTAAAAACATGATTCAATATTATTTATTTGGGTTTAGTGACCGCGTCTAGTCTCTAGGCTATGACGGTCTCTATTTTAATAGATATTAGAAGGTTTAAGCTCCCTCCACCTAGCTCTCACTCTCACTAGCGCGTGTTGTTGCTAGTTCCCTGCCCCGAGCCGCTTATTATAGCGGGAGTGGGTTAATGTGAAGAAACGCTAAAACTAGCCTGCACCAACACATACTAATTGTCGACCTAGATTACCGCTTTGCCAAAAAGGAACCCCATGGTCTTGGTGGGATTTGGTCATTTATACTCCATTTAATCCATTTTTGTCGTCATTGCTACTAGGGACTTTCAGCTGGCCCCCAATGCAAACTACCAGCTGAGAGTCTGAGACTAAACCCTATTTAGCGGTTTGTATCGTAGTTTACATTGGGGGCCAGCTGAAAGTCCCTAGTACTACTAATTTAGATACTGTTTTACTGGCTCGTACAGTCTTATATTTTAGTTTTTAAGCTCAGTCTTATTACGAATTCCCCGGCGTAGATAAGCGGCCAAGGACGCGGAGTTAGAGCACTAATGGGTAACAAAAAGGATTATAGCCCCTCTGGTCTAGAGGCTGGATCTAACAAAAGTAAACAGTAGAATATAAGATCAAGCAACGCCTCACTGTCACATTGATAAGAACACGGTTTTTAATAAAGGGTTTGAGATATTCAAAACCGAGGACATCCATCCTAGTTACTGTTAATAACAAGAAACACACAATTCAAACTTTTTACCAACTTGCTTTCATACTTTAAACCCGCTATTTCGGGATAAAATTGCTACGCTAAAGCTGACACTAGGTTTGCGCGAGGTGGTCCTTGCACGTGCTCCCTCTCGTCGATCCTTTCAGGCAAATAAGAGTAAGGAAGTTAATTCGACAGTGTCACTTCTTGTTTTGTTGGTAGGCGGTCTAATGATGATTCCGTTAACGTACCATCCACCCCCTTCCATAAACCATACGAAATGGTCATTTTTCTATCCTTATATTTTAACAAATTTATATGTAAACATTAGCCTAAATTTGAATAGAGATAATAATAATTAATTATTAATAATATACGTATATTTTTATAAAAATAAATAGAAATTGATTGAGATTATTTAAAATGCAGTGTATTTTCGGGTGTTTTAAATTTTGAATCACTGTTTATATATAAATTTGCTGAAATATAAGGATAGAAACATGACTATTTAGTAAGGAGACGGCCCCGGGCGGGTGGTTGTCCGGGGTGGGTGTCCGAATACGTTAGCTATTTTCGTTTTCATTGACATGAAATCAAGGAAATATATTAAATCACTTTACTCTAGAAGAGTGAAGACTGAAGCGCTGACATACAAATGAATGTGATTAATCCTCATCGTCCATGTAGTGTACAGAGTAGGAACAACACAGATTTTATAGATCTCTTGAAGTTTGAACATATGCGAAAAAAAAAGCGTTATATGGGAGTGCATACTAAACCTGAATGATGCCTGTAGAATTATATAAAAGGCCAATGGATGTCACGGCAGGACACCAGCTTAAAGCTGTTAGATTAGGGAAGAGAAAAGTTCAATAAATATTACTGGTATCTGGATGTATCAATAATACTCTAGGGACTCTGGCGTCTAGTCGATCAATTCTGAGAGGTACTATCTATGATGTACTAGTAATAAAGACTACTGGGGCAATGTCAGAATTATCCACGTAAGGAAGAAATATAAGCTTAGTTCGATATTTATTGCTTATCTATAGCAATGGAAGGCTTTGAGTTCAATAAAAACTAAAAACTAGAGAATTACGTTGAAAATAGGGCGGTCGAGTCATGGGCACCAACCAGCGGACTAGTGAAAGCCGGCAGGCGTATCTATCGCACCTTTCCTGAAGAGACGCAGGTATGTGCTGCGCTTGATTACATCAGGAAGCGTCGTCCTGATTTGAGTGTTTAGTACGGATAGACTCCGAGTTGAAGGCGATTAGGTTTTGACTTGGAAATGAAAAAGGGTAATTATACATTCTTTTCTGACTCATGTTTCAATACATGTCTTATAGTTATATAAGCATTCCCAAGTCGATATTTTGATGCTCACCGTATCATTCTAAGGTCTGAATTCTAATGTCGTGGCTTAACGACTCCGTACTTCGTAGAAAAATTGAATACTATAGGGAACCTATAACATACTACTAGAAATCTTGATGAAATGGAGTAGAGGCTAGAATCGCCTAGTACTAGATGTCGCTCACTTCCAGAAGCATGCTTTGGAACGTAATATTAAGAGGATAAAGTGCAATAGTAATATTGATCATTCATAGCAACAGCTCAATTTGGGGAAAGCATATGCCATGCTAATTGACCCACTTCTGCAGCACAGAAGTGGTGCTCATGGCCCATAATCTCAGGAAGGGGAAAGGCTATCAAGTCTGATATGGCCAATATTCCTTGGGCACTGAGTTTTTGATGACCCCAGAAGCCTCAGGAGCATGCTGAATGCTCGAATTCATCCTTTTCCAAGCCATACCTGTCAGTTACCGGAATATGGACGCGAATGTTCTAGTTGTACTTACCACAGATCTTTCGATGATAGTATCATCAGGAATGGTATTGCCGCCAACCTGTAGAATGTTGTTTTGTTTAGTGCGTTTCATTCAAGTATTTCCCATTTGAAGAAATATGACTAACATCGCGCCGCAAGGGCGTGCAGCCTCTATGAGGGGTCGAGCATGAAGTCTGCGAAAAAGCCATCGCAGATTGTCCTAGAAGGACGAAGAGCATGATAGTTGCCAAAGTCTTCATTTCGTAGGTTGCTTGCGAGTAGGTTCCTTTAGATTTTGTTGCAAGGATGAGGATCAATTAATCAAGGGCGGAGAGTAATGACTTGGGGTCGTGCAGGTTCCATGGAATATATACTTACAGTGGACGACCCCTAGTACAGTAACCACTGAGGGGTCCCATGTAAAATTTCTTATTACCTCACTTCTAGGTGATTATTGTTTTATTACACCACGGTATTATTAGTACCGCAATCACGCTAAGTGAAAAGACTGGTCAGCGGCATGATCTGGCAACATAACTAGTCCTGTGGCTAGTGATAGGGTCGTCTTTGGAACACCGGTCATCTCACAGTTATTCCATTCGACATAAAAAGCTGAGGAGTGCCTACCGATTCTTCAGATTTTGGTTACTCCAAATACAATCAATACATCAACCAAAGGGATCTGCAGTGTTTCCTATCTTCAGCATGTCCTTGATCCATGCTGACAACCTGAATCCGCAGCCATGGACGGATATTTTCACAAACGATACCTGCATCGACCGACGTAAGTGTCACCGAAAGGTGCCAATGAAAGTGCTCGGTCTAAGTGTTGGACGCACGGGAACAGCATGTATGTTTTTGTCTCGCAGGTCATGGTTACAGTCTCGTGCTAAGAAAATATCGATATAAGCTCTCCGTATTGCATTGGAAAGACTGGGATATTTCCATACGTACCATATGATGTGTGCCAGTGTGGAAAACCCTCCAGACTGCTTGATGTGGCTAGACGCTCTGACTTGGAAGTATGACGGAATCGGCGAGTTTGGTCGGAAAGAATGGGATCAACTACTCGGTCATTGTCAGGTAAGCGCCTTGCAGCCGTGGTAATTGATAGTTCGTTTCCCCTGCTGAATGATTTTTTCTCTAGGCTGTTTGTGATTGGCCTGCTTGTGCCTTTGCCAAAGAACTGATTGAAGTATACCCTCATGCAAAGGTTATCTTAACGATCCGCGACGTAGACTCATGGTATGCGTATGTATAATGTGCTTCTACTCGCGGAAAATGAGATAATTGACTATCAGCTAGATCGGTAATGAAAACCGTCTACTGGCGAGCCACTGACCCCGAACACAAACTCGTCTCTAAATTAAGCTGGGCCGCCAGCATGTACTACCCAATGCTAAACAAATTCTTTGACACCTTCTTCCGAGGCGACTTTGAGAAATACGGAAAACAGGTTTATTTGGATCACTTAAATGAGGTCCGCAGTCTTGTGCCTCCCGATCGACTCTTCGAATTTAGAATCGACGAGGGTTGGGAACCATTATGCAAATTCCTCGGAGAGGAAGTTCCGGATGCCCCGTTTCCAAATGGGAATGATGTGAAGAACTTTTCGGAGCGCTGTAAGAGACGCAATCGCAGACAGCTAATGAACAGTGCTTTGTATGTCTTTGTCCGTGTTGTTACTATAGGTGGCGCTATCCTAGTGGCAGCTGTAGGGATGTATTACAACTTTCGATGTTAGCTCCGTGCTATTTTGCCATCCTGCACGGAGTAAGTTATAATATCTCGCTCTTTCTCTTAGTGCACTAACCCTACTTTGTGCCGTCTAAAATTTTGGGAATGTTTCAAAAATTAGGCGGAGTACTGTAGCTTATCTCTTCATATTCCGGTAGACCTAAAGGATTCTGAAGGATTGGTGGCTTATCATGAGTTCCAGTATAATAGTCATCTGACGAAGTTCGTGTCTGTTTCAACTCAGCAGCTAACTGTTGATTCCAAGATTCGCACCATGATTACTTGTCGATAATACTTGAAACGGATAATGGGGTAAAGAATCAATCAATCCAAATTTACACAAATTAGTAGTTCCATGGTCTGGATCACAGTTGCGAGGAGTAGTTATTGAACTAGATACTGCATTGTTATGTATGATGACATAGTATGATTATTTGCTTACATTACAGTATATGTAATACATTACGTATCCCGTAGTAACAAGTAAAATACAGTATTAACTACTAGACTTTCACTAGAATAATCTATCCCCTCAGCTCTCCCCTTCCACATCTTTTCGTGAGCCTTGTCTCTCAGCTCGCCTCACCCTCAGCCGCACCTCGACACCCGGCTGTTCACTGAAGGAAGATGCCAACACGCCACTTTGCACAATTGCACGCAATGCCTCAAATAGCGTCCCACTACCCTGACAAGGGCCCAGATGAATCAAAAATATGGTTACTCATGATGAACCAAAGGCTAACTATTATTACCTGTGGAGACAGGCTGCGTGGACAGAAGCCGATTCATTTAGCCCAACATAGGCGCTGTCCGACTCAATTAGGTCGAACTTTGAAGGTTTCGCCTGCTATTTTAACAATGGAATACTGTTATGTACGGGTATTCGGAGTTACGGGTACAGCAATGCCGTCTCTGACAAATAGTTGATAATCTTAATTTCCGCTAGTAGGCACTGATTTCGAAATACATTTTAAGCCATATCTCTGCGATATCTGCCGTCAAATGTTTAATCTTAAAAGCATTTTGACCGAAGTCCTCTCGTCCTAATCATGTTTCCCCTAACTTTGATTTGGTCTCTCGTATTTGGTCTCAGGACCGTTTATGCCGGTGTGGATCTTGCCTGGAAAGACGATACTGATCTCACTAGTTTCATCACCGTGAGTCGAACCTAGGTATTTGTTCGAAATGTACAGATTGAGTTAATCGTACATATGCGTGTAGCGCCCAGAAATCAAAGCCCCTCTATATGACGTCCAGATACATAATCCGAACGGCATCGAGGAGGGATACTGGTTCGTTGCACCATATGTCAAAATTCATCAGGAGAAGTTCCCCGAAAGATATTATCAGACCTGTCAAACGGGCCCTCACATATACGATGCTCAAGGGGTATGTGCATAATACTGTTTCGAAGATGGATATGACAGCTAACTCATTCATGTACACGCAGGAGTTAGTCTGGAGTGGTGCTTGTATTGTCAACAATCGTGATACCAACGACTTTCGCGTGGTGAAGTACAATGACACAACGTACTTGTCTGCTATATTACACCCTCTAGGGTCTGACTTTAAAGGCCATGGTATTATCATGAATACATCATTCTCAACAATCAAATCGATATACAGCCCCATTACAATAACGAATTTCAACATGCACGAATTCAATGTTGTCGATGAAGGAACTAGAGCGTTGCATATCGTAGCCAAGCCTGATCTAGCTGACGTTTCTGCTCTGGATACTGGTCTGCAGGCTGGCTGGATTGCAAACAATGGCTTTCGCGAAGTCGATATAGTCACGGGCGAAACGACATTTGAGTGGTGGGCGCTGGACCATGTTCCACTCACAGCGAGCTCGGTAAAGATTACCAACTTAGAGGGACCGCATCCCAGCGCTTGGAACTTCTTGTAAGTCTAGAAGCCTAACAGAAAGTATATCAAATGCGAGATAATGGCTGATAAGGATGGTAAATGCCTCTAGTCACTCAAATTCAGTAGATAAGAATGCTGATGGCGACTATCTCCTCTCCTCTCGATATACGGATTGCATCTACAAGATTTCCGGAAAGGACGGACATGTCATTTGGCGCTTGGGCGGCAAAGATTCATCATTTATTCTGGATGGCTTCAACTTCTCAAAACAGCATGATGCACGATTTCTACACGAAAACAGTACTCACACTGTGCTTTCCTTCCTCGATAATGCAGCCGACCCCTTCAGTGAGACATCTGATCATTCATCTGCACTCATTGTCTCACTCGACACCTCGGCCACACCTATGATCGCCACAGTAACTCGACGATGGGAGAGGCCAAATAGAGAACTCTCACGGCTTCGTGGCAATTTCCAGCTTTTACCTAGCGGCAACGCTTTTATCTGTTGGAGTGAAAACTCGTACATCAGTGAACATTCTCCAGATGGTGAGGTGTTGTTCGAAGCAAAATTTAAATCTCATCGATCTGTGACGTACCGTGCATATAAATATAATTTCACGGGCAATCCACTCGAGCCCCCGACGTTGAAAGCTTTCGTTTATGGGGAATCGCCTGCCACGAGCACTACGGTTTTGTATGTGAGCTGGAACGGAGCTACGGAAGTCAAGTCTTGGAATTTCTACCGAGCTGAAGACTCGATACTCATTGGCAGCAAGTCTAAGACGGGCTTTGAGACGACATATCACTCGCAGGGCTATCAAAAGGAAGTCTATGTCGAAGCCCTGGCTGCTGACGGTCGCCTGCTCGGAAAATCGTCCACTGAGTCCGCAATTCTTCCAGTCCATTGGACCTTGGAAAGCATCGAAGCCTTTGAAGGCCAAAATACCGATCGCGAATGGCACAAGGAGGAACTTTAAGATGTTTGCTATTTGGTTGAGCTAGTGGGCATTAGAATTCGACATGTAGCAGGGTATAGGGAATAATAGAATTTTAAAGTACTCGAAGATATTTTATACTGTTATTTACATTCAAAACTATGCTGTTCGCTTCAACAGCAGTAGTAATTGCTGTTATTCGTTCGCCGATATGGCAAATCAGAGTGCCTGGCGTCTAAGCTCCACCTGCGCTACAGCGACCTGCCTTTAGCGATTCTAATCCCACTTCACTCAGAATTATCCGACCCAACTTAGAAGTCTTCATATACTCTTTCTGTATTATCTTAAAGGTAATATTTAGTGGGACGTTATGTTCGCAGCTGGCACATTCGAAGAGATCTAGCTTTTTACGGCTATTTTACCACCCTCTATTTCACAAGGTGGAGAGAACAATGGGTTTCTTAATTTCAGAGATCGGCAAGTTAGCTATATCGTAATAATAGCTAGGCTAATTCCGCGATAGCGAGCTGCATTCGTTCAAACCATGATCTCTGTTTTATCCCAACCCTAGGTTCCAAAGCTTTCTCTGTATTAATCTAACAGTTGATCAAAGAAAGCTAGTGCTCTGTGCAGTTTTCATCAACCAATGCCACCATTAGATAACTGTGATTACGGTGAGAATTTAGTATGCTTTCTGGGATTGCTCCCTCGGCGGAAGGTTTACCCCGTCTAGAAACGCTGAAGGTGAGAAGACACTAAACAGATGTAGAGCACCTAAGGAATTATTGCGAAACTGTGTCCCACCTTTCCAGTTTATAATGATCAAATTAATTTCCGAGCTTTGGAGAAAACCACTCTATCGGGGTTGCCCCCTTTTTCGTCCATATTTCGAGTTTATGCATAGTGTAACAGTATTGCTGGGTTAAACATCAATCGAGTAATCTGGGCACCTTCGTAGGAGCTAGTGCTAAGTATGGAGTAAGCTAACAGCTCAATTAGGCAGCATGCGACGCTAGGATTTTCAGCCTTATACTATGTACATTTTAATATCCACTGTATATTACCGCCTTAGAAATAGCAAGCCCGCTGACCCTGGTTACAATTGTTATTTTTTCCCCTTACGATTAATTACCCTAGTTTCAGCTCTGTGTAGGTCCTACACAGAGCTGAAACTTAGCCAGTGTGGATTTACGACCATATTACCGCTACGCGAAAAAGGAATCCCTTGATGGGCATGGTACTTGTAATGGTCCATATTTCTGGCCGACAGGATTCTTACTAGTGATATCGGTTCTGAAAATTACTATATTTGCAAGCGGGTCGACCAACATCTCTACATGTTTCTTTGGGGGCTGTTTCTGGCTTCTTTTTACCTTTACCCCATATATATCGTCATCGGGAGTGGCAATTAAATAAAAGGATACCCGTAGAACACTTACGATAAATCTTAGGGTATCTAAAATTGTTCCACAAATGTCGTCAATCAAGCAACCTAGTATATCACAATTTATTGCCGCCGTCACATCTTTCCTTGAGAACAATGAAGAAGGCTCAATCGAAGCGTTCTTCTCTCGCTTGTCCCCGTACAGGATTGAAAGTCGCCATTTTGGAGGAGTATCCAGCATGGTATTAGTCCTTGAGGATCAAGGGGAATTGCGAGACCAGCCAAGGAAAAGCACTGGAAATCCTAGAACCGCCCTTCGTGAATGCAATTTAGCAAAAAGGAAGAGAGGAAAAGGATTAACAAAAAATGTTGTACACGCACCTCGGTCTCCTCTAGGAGAGAATGAGCATCGTCGAAGAATTGCATCACATGGGCGCACTAGGGGTAGCACTTATAATTCTCAATCTATTGAAGCAGAGGTAATGCTCAACTCAATATTTATATCGCTATGAGTCAATATAGGTCTTTATTTAATAGAGGATATACGTTCCACTAACCATAGAAGTTGTACAGGTTCTTACCTCTAACATGGAGTCGTCAGAGTCAAGAGAAGATGGAAATGACCTTGCTCACCAGTCACTGTCAGGTCTATTTTCGAATTTTTCGAACAATGGTACTTTTTTATTACCTTTTTCCGACGACACTGGAGCTTGCGCGCTAAAGATTAATATATAGTTAGCGGGTCATGTTCCCCATGGATGAATTACGATGATATTGTGCCCACCGTGAACGACAATGGCTTACTTTATATCAACCCTGTGGCTCTCAATAATCCCTTCGTATCGATAACGCCCCCTATCTCTTCAGCATCTGATGTGACCAGGATCAGTGAATCTATTATCAATAATAGTGTGATATCCACCATGGAATTTTCCAACATCCACAATGTCCAGAAGTTCAATACACCACCTGCGTCACTTGCAGCCGCGATTGGCTCAGAAGAGATAAACCTTGATAGCCTTGACATTATACACTCAGCACTATCCCGTGAAGCTGATGATCAGTTTCTCACAACTCATAATTCTCACTCTCTTGAAGCTTCAGAAAACTCCCGCCATAGTATTCAAGTCATATCAGCAAACTGCATCCGAGAAGACTTTCTAGAGATACTCGAGGTCAACTTATCCCACTGGAAAGAGAACGGTTTATGGGGAAAACAGAATCTTCCAAACCCTCTTGAAGGCTCAGGTCACGAGAATCTGAAGATCGTCTACTCATGTATATGTCAGCTCGACCGCTCTATCCAAACTGATCCAATCCGAGAACGTGTAGCGTTGGTGATTCTTTATCTACAATTTCAGAATACAGTCAATGATTGGAAGGCGCATGATTCATTAGAGAGACCAGGACGGGAACAGCTCGGCATTGGTCAGGGCAAATTGACTAGAATGATTGACTCCATACTCCGGAACAGTCATCCTGGCTGGGATCAGTACAATGACAAACACAAAACATATTTGCGAACTCGATTTCACAATCGGAAACGCTATGGAAAAAGGTGGTCCATTTTGATAGACAAACTTGGTCCTGCCATTTTATTCTTATGCTCTGCCATACTAGCCAACACGGTGTACGTATCCTCCTTTGAGTGTATTTAATGTAAAAGCTGACCAAAATTAATTAATAGGAGGGATACTTCTGTTACTTTAACGGACCTGAAAATAATTTCCTCGACGATTCACGAAGATAGTAGAAACCAGGCTAATCTTCTCAAGCCTATGCAGCTGATAGCAGATGATTTACTTCATGGCAGATCATGCACCAATTATGATGTGCAAAGAATCATGTTGGAGCTTCGTTATGCATCTCAATAGCGTTAACGTGTCCTATGGTGTAGCATTATCCTTAGCTCACTAGCCCTCCTCCCTGTTCAGCGTGTTTGGAAGATTGTCATGAATAGATTCGATAACACATACAAAGAAATACCTCGTAACAGTATGATTATACGTTATCCTTCTTCACATATGCCGGGCCTTATACGGTTTCTTCAATATGGATTCACTTAATATATGTTGAAGTCTGATTTTCATTAACATGCTTCATGTTTTTCCTTTACACACCGCACCCCACAGAACCCGGCTGTATTTCTCGTTCGATCTATAGATTCTATTATACTTTAGATCGGCTCTTGTCGATATTTCTATGGTGTAACCCTGAGCTATACCGTAGGTTCCTATAATGTCTTGGTTAAATAACGATCCCCCATTAATCATAAGGAGTCCATGGCATCTCCTCGTTTTTTGGGCTCCCAGCGAATCCGACCTCCCAGACAGCCCTACATTCGGGAAATCGTAATAAACCAATAGTAGAAACGTCCACATCGTGCATGTTCCTCTCCAATAGAATCTTCTGGCAGTGTCTGGTATGATTCCAGTCATCAAGGTGCGAGTCAATATAACCACGTACTGTGTAAGCACGATGCATGGCCATGTACATATACGTACAGTGGACGATGTGGTATTCCCAGCTTACGAATAGACGGTCTTCTCCGAGAACCGCCAATTCCATAGGGACCTCGTCATGAGCCTCGGAGACATTCTCAGAGCGGCCACGATAGTATTTCCAACTTGTATTTTGGTGATGCGATATAAAGTGATCGAGCAAATCCTTGTCATGACACTCCTGAGTTTGCCAACTAAAGCTAAGAAGATCAAATGAACAGTTACGTTTTCGAGCTTCCGCCGGCGTGCTGCCGCAGTTTGTGTGGCGTGGAGGTTGCGGAGGGTGATCATTCAGAAAGGGGGGAAACATCTTCCATTGCCATATGTTGGAAGAATCTTGACCAGTGATCCATTGAAGAGCCAGCACTGCAACTAAAATGGCAATCGCGATGATCACATAGAAAAAACTGGGCGGCCGTTGTCTCTTCGATGAGGAAGGTGGGTTATTAGAATCGGAAGCAGCATTCTCCTCGGTCGGTATAGACGTATACGTAGATAGCATGATGAGAGGGTGGTGGTCCTATTGGGGTCGAAGTTAGATAGGGTTGATATGTACATATGTAAAGAAATTGGGGAGAAGTGCAGATCTATTTATACTTCGTAGAATTCCTGACGCTACAATAGTGGAAATTGGTGGCCCCCAGCGACTGTTTTACAACGTCGCGGCGATGTATCTTATGGTTTTCGACCTGTAATTATTTCACGACGTTTTTTAATAACTACACACGATTGGCCGTTCCTATGAAAAAAATATCAAACGGTTGAACAACTTCGTCACCAAGATGTGAATTATAGGTGGATATTCTACTAATAGAAAAAAAAAACACATCTTTTTCTGCGCGAAACGAATTTTTGAAATTACTCGCCCAATCCTAGCTAAATCTAGCCTAGATTAACTATAATAATAATTTAAAAACATAAATTAATCTTTTTTATAATAATAAATTCGCTTTTATTATATATAAATAGAAGGCTATATTAATAAAAAAAAGTATATTTTAAATATAAAAAAATTAGATAAATATTGGATAACTGGTATAGTCGAACAAGCGGATAGTGTCAACCAAATCGGGTGATTACTAACCGACTCGGCTCCGAGTTGGTTCCTAGGCAAGGCTTCCTATTTGAGAACGTAATTCACTAATCTCCTTAAATTAATTGGGATTATATACTTAGATTAATTTACTAAAGAAACACCTATATAAGCTAATAAATTACATATATAAATTAGAATAATATACTTTTTATAATAATTAATTTAATATATTTACTAATCTTAATTTTATACTAAGTCTATTAACTTATTAAGTAATACTAAGATTCTATAGTTTATTAATTATAAGCCTAACTATATCTATATAATTAATTTATTTTATAAATTATTTAATACTAAGTTAATATTTAAATATAAAATTATTATACTATTTATTTCAATTAATAAAGAATTAAACTTTTAAAGCTATTTTTATTATCTAAATTAATTTAATAATATAAAATTAAAAAATTTAAAAAAGTTAATACCATCCTTAATAATTATATTAATTAGAAAAAATAAATATATAAAGTTAAAAAAATTATTATAGTATAGGATATTTAGTAATATATTAATATATAATTATATATTAAAAAAGTCCTTTAAGCTTATATTAATAGAACTAGACTTATTTTTTAAATTAATAACTAAAATAAGCTTTAATTTAACTTTAAATTAATTTTTAGATAGATCTTTTAAATTAAAATAATTTTATTTTTAAATATAAAATTTAAAAATACTATAAAAAAGATATAAAAATTATAAATATCTATATTAATAAATATTTTTATAAAAAGAATTATATTTATATTTAGAATATAGATAATATTTATACATAGTTAAAAAAGCTATTTAAACTATTTTTTATAATAATAAAATAAGAAAAAATTACTTTTATTAAATAATATTATTAAATTATAAAAATATTAAAAAATTATAATTTTAAAATTTAAATTATAAAATAAGAGAATATTATTAATAAATATAAAAAGACTAATTTACTTAATATATAAAATAAATACTATATAAAAAATTTTATATTTATTATTAAGTATATTATTGTCAGAAGATTGCTTATCGCTCAGCTAATTGATACAGTAGCGAACGCTACTTAGATAAGTAAAACTAACCTAAAATTTCTATAAAATAGATTATCTAATTATACTAATAAAAATAAAAATAACTATATAAGTACTTATATAACTTAATTAATAAAAATATACTAATTTAGTATAAGAATATCTAGTATAAATATATTAGAATAATATAGCTATACTATTCTAATATAATTATATCTAATATATATATTCCTATTTTATATAAATATACTTAATATAGATATATTTAAAAGTATAGCTATACTATTATAATAGAAATATATTTAATAAAAATATATAAAATACATAATTATATAATAAATATAGTAGATTATTAGAAATTATTATATATATTATAATAGCTTAAATATATCTAATATAGCTATTATAAGAATATACTTATAATTACTATATAAAAATTTTAATATATAAGAATATTTATTATTATTATTATTTATTATTATTTATTTAAGTTTAACGTCCATACCCAACCCTAAGGCTATGACGGACAGCGTGCCTAACTAAGCTTATAAAAGCTTATAGAAAGAAGGTCCCTATAAAGGACCCTATAAGCTTATAAACAGACTCTAAACATAACAAATATCTAGCGCTTTTCTCGCCCTAAACTGTTTATATATATAGAGCGATTTAGAGGTCTATTAGTAGATAGTGAGCCTAAGGCCTTTTTTTTATAACTAATAATAATAAAATATTATTAGCTAATAGTAGACCACCTAGTCTTATTATTTCTCTCTTTCTCTAGCTTTTTTATCTGCTTTATTCTTTAAATCTTTAATTCTTTAATTATTAGCTCTATAAGTCTATTTTTTAGTTTATTTACTATTTTTATATTTTTTAATAGCTATTATAAATACTAAAAGTGTTTTAGTAGCTTTAGAATCTTTTAATAGATATATTTTAGAGTATATCTTATTAGATTATAGTCTTTTAATCTTTGTTTTAGTAAAATCTTTTAGTAATTTAGTCTATTAGTAATACTATTTTTAATAATTAATAAAAAAATATTTTATTATTTTATTATTTTTAGAATACTTTAGATATTTTAAAAAATCTTAAATCTTAATTTAATATAGAAAATTATTAATTAGAATATAGCTAATTTTAAACTAGTAATATTATTATACTAAATATTTATAGATATTTATAGCTATTAGATTAAGCTTCTAACCTTTAAAGAGATTATAGACTTATTAATTTAGTTATTAAATATATTTTATAAGCTATTTAGTAAGTTAGTTAGTTTTAAAAGCCTTAGAAGTTTTAATATAGATATATTAGATATAAATAAGTAAAATATTTAAATATTTACTAGTTAATAGTTTTTTAATAGCTTTTTTAATAGTTTTATTAACTTTTTTATTATTAAAAACGTTTTTATAGCCTAGAATCTAATATATAGATATTTTATAACTAATAGTCTATAGTTATCTAATTAAAATATATACTCTAAGCGCTAGGACTTATTTTAGATCTGATTAAATATACTATAAATAACTTATAGTAGTCTATGCATCTAAGAGTATTCTAATTAGATCTAAAAGATTATCTACTAATATTTACTTTAGAGTTTTAACTATATCTATTAATTCTATATTAAATATTTTAAAATTAATATTTAAAAATGCTAGATATAATTTTTAAAAACTAATTAATAACTTATAAACTATAATAGTATTAATCTATTTATTATTTAATCTAGAACTATTTAAGTATAGATTAATATCTTTTATTATTATTATTATTATTATTTAATCATATTTAACGTCCATACCCAGCCCTGAGACTATGACGGACAGCATGTCTAACTAAGCTTATAAGGGCTTATAGGGGGGGAAGCCTCTATGAGGGACCCTATAAGCTTATAAACGGACCCTAAATATAATAAATATCTGACGCTTTTCTCGCCCTAAACCGCTTATATGCGCAGGGCGATTTAGAGATCTATTAATAGATAGTAAGTCTAAGGCCTTCTTTTTATAATTAATAATAATAGAGTGTTACTAGCTAATAATAAGCTATCTAGCTTTATTATCTCTTTCTTTCTTTAGCTTTCTTATTTACTTTTTCTTTTAAATCTTTAATTCTCTAATTATTAGCCCTATAAGCTTATTCTTCTATCTATTTACTATTTTTATACTTCTTAATAATCACTATAAATATTAGAAATGCTTTAGTAGCTTTAAAATCTTCTAATAAATATACTTTAAAGTATATTTTACTAAATTATAATCTATTAATTTTTATCTTAGTAAGATTATCTAATAATTTAGTTTATTAGTAATACTACTTTTAGTAATTAATAAAAAAGTATTTTACTATTTTATTATTTTTAAAATATTTTAAATACTTTAGAAAATCTTAGATCTTAATTTAATATAAAAAGCTACTAATAGAGATATAGCTAGTCTTAAACTAGTAATATTATTATACTAGATGCTTATAAATATCTATAGCTATTAGATTAAGCTTTTAATCTTTAGAAAGATTATAGGCTTATTAATTTAATTATTTAATATATTTTATAAGTTATTTAGTAAGCTAATTAGTTTTAAAAACTCTAGAAGCTTTAGTATAAATATATTAGATATAAATAAATAAAATATTTAAGTACTTACTAATTAATAGTCTTTTAGTAGCTATCTTAGTAGTTTTATTAGTTTTTTTATTATTAAGAATATTTTTATAGCCTAGAACTTAGTATATAGATATTCTATAGTTAGTAGTTTATAGTTATTTTATTAGAGTATATACTCTAAGCGCTAGGACTTATTCTAAATCTAGTTAAATATACTATAAATAGTTTATAATAATCTATATATTTAAAAGTACTTTAATTAAATTTAAAAAATTATTTTTTAGTATCTATTTTAAAGCTTTAATTATATTTACTAATTCTATATTAAATATTTTAAATCTAATACTTAAAAGTGCTAAATATAATTTCTAAAAATTAATTAATAGTTTATAGACTATAGTAATATTAATTTATTTATTATTTAATCTAAAATTATCTAAGTATAAATTAGTACTTTTTAAAGCTTTTAAAAGATTAATAGCCTTTTATATAGTTATTTTTAAGTTTACTACTCTAAAATTAAATAGAATAAGCCTATTATTATAGTTTAAAGTTTGTTTAAAGTCTCTAAAAGAGTTAATAGCTATAAATTCTTATATCTATTATATTAAATCTATATCTAATGTCTAAAGGCCTCTATAAATTAAGATAGCCCAAGCCTAATCCTTAAGTAGCTATTCTCTAGGCTATATATAGATATTATCCTTATATAGACTTATAAAGAGTACTACTATTATAGAATAGTCTAAAAGAAGCCTAAGCAGCCTAATAATATAATAGTATTATTTAATATTTAATAAGGCTTTTACTAATTCTAAAATTATTTCTTTAAGTAATAGCTCTAATAAGATAATATAGAATATATCTTTTACTATTTAGATTTAATAATTAATTAGAGCTTATATCTTTTTTAAATAATCTTTCTAGCTATACTACTAGAGCTCTACTCTATATAAAGCTATTACCTAGATAGTAGCCTTCTAGATTCACTATATTAAGTCTAAAAGAAGACCCTAGACTCTATATAAAGTCTATATCTATTTCTTAATATTTTAGCCTTTCTATAAATAATATTTATAATAACCTTTAAATAAAAGCTTAAAGTCTAAAAATATCTTTAATTATTTAATAATTTCTAGATAGAATAGTATTAAAATATTTATTATTAATACTTAAGCTTACTAGATTTAGTTTTTAAACTCTTTATTAATTTTCTTAATAAATAAAGTAGCTTTAATTTTTTTAAAATTAAATTTAATACTATTACTATATTTTTAGTTAATAGTAGCTTTAGCTACTACTTTTAATTATCTATAGATTTTATTTACTAAACTTCTCTAGACTATAAGGCCTAAATTATCTATATATAAGATTATCTTTATATCTAGAACTCAACGCTTTATAGCCTAAAAAACCCCTAATATATAGAGAAGAAATAAAATTAAAAATATTAATAATTTCTAGAGTAGATCTAAGGTAATAGACTATATATCAGCTTTATAACTATTAATTATAAAGTTTACCTGCCTATCTATAAAAAAGAATAGAATCTATCTTATAAGATTATTATTAATATTAATAGTCTTTATAGCCTTAGCAAGCTTATAAAGATTAATATAGTTAAATATCTCTATAACATCTATAAAAGCCACTTTTATTAAATATTTTTTAGTTTACTTCTAGTATATTATTTAAATTAAATAGACTACTATATCTATAGTGTCCTAGCCCTATCTAGAGCTTATTTAGTCTAAGTATAGGATTCTTTAAACTTTATATTAGTCTACTATAAGCCCTATAGCAAGCTTTTTAATAATTTTATTTAAATAGCTTAGCAGACTTATCATCTATTAGACTTTAATATAGGAGTAATCAGATTTACTAGACTTCTTAAGTAAAATACTCTTAATAATCTTTTAAGTATCTAAATATATCTTTAAACAAAAATACTACCTAGCTATTATAAGATTATTATAATGGCAAAATGTGATATCATGTGGCAAATGATGTCACGTGGCAAATGATATCATATAATATATATAACTGCNATTATTATAATGGCAAAATGTGATATCATGTGGCAAATGATGTCACGTGGCAAATGATATCATATAATATATATAACTGCTAAAATATAATAATATATAGCAAATTATTATAATAACCGATATATAACCGAACTAG
>MJVA01000080.1:0-23060 GCA_001939245.1 Talaromyces wortmannii
ATTTAAATTATTTTTTTATTTTTTTACTTTTTTATTTTTCTTTTTATTTTTTTTTTTATTTTTTTTTCTACTTTTTACTATTTTTATTTTTTTTTTTTTATTTTTTAATAACTTTTTCTAGTCTTTTTTTTTTATTTTTTTTTATTTTCTTTTTTTTTCTTTTTATTTTTAATTTTAATCTTAACTAATAAGTGAGTAGATTAGTGATATAATTTAAGATCTTAAAGATAATAGTATAGTAATAAACTATTTTAATATAATCTATTTTTTTTTTTAATAAATCTTTTTTTTATATTTATTTAGACTGCTTTATTAATTATTATTTATATTTTTATTTCTAGATTTTTTTTAAGTCTTTTACCCTAGTTAATTAATTAAAAAAATTATTTTAAGTAGTAGAATTAGGGTTAAAATTAGAATTAGAGATAGTAAAAGTGAATCTATTTATCTATTTATAGATTAATTATAAGATATAGAACTTTATATTATAGTAAAAATCTTTTAATCTAGATCTAATTTATTAAGATGTTTAGAGAATCTATATTTATTTATATAAATAATTTAAATTTTTATAAATCTTATTTTTTTTTTTTATATATTTAAATCTATTTAATTCTTAGATCTATATTAGATTAATAAGATAGAATCTAGTTTATAATAGTTCTTTTTATTTTATCTTTAATTTATTATTACTTTTTATTTTTATTGAATTTTTTTTATTTTTTTTTTAATCTTCTTCTATTTCTTTCTAAATTTAATTTTTTAATTTATTCTCTTTTTTTTAACTCTAATTTAAAATTCTTTTTTATTTTTTTTTTATATAATTTAAAAGTTTTTTTTTTAATTTATATTTCTTACTTTTTTTTATTAAAAAAGAATCTTTTTTATAATATTTTTAATTTTTTATAAATTATTTTTATAAAATTCTTTTTTTAATTTTTTTTAGAAATTTATAATCTTAATTTTAATAGCTTTAATTTTATTTTTATTTTTATTTTATAATATATTTATTTTTTTCTTTTTATTACTCTTTTTAATTCTTTTAATTATCTTTTTTAATTCTTTTTTTATCTTTATTTTTAAGACTCTTAATATATCTTTATTTTCTTTATTTTATAATCTCTTTATTATATTAGAATATAAACTAAAAGAAGTTAATCTAATATATAATCTATTAAATTTAACTTTATAATATCTAAGTGACTCTAAAATCTATTAAAAGTATTATTATATTAATATTTTATAGTTAATTATAAGTAGATTAAATCTAGATCTATAATAATATTAAATTATTAATTATATTCTAAATAGATTATAGTAAGTTTTTAAAATAAAAAAATTTTATAAATAAAAAAGTCTTATAAATATAATAATATTTAAAATATATATATTTTTTTTTAATTATTTTATATAATAATAGTTTATCTTTACTAGATATAATATATTTTAATATCTATTAATTCTCTATTATATAGAAAAAGAATAAAAAAAAATAAATATTAATTTTTTAAAAGAAAGAGATTACTATATAAAAGATTTTTTTTATAAAGTATTTTTATTTTAAAGAAAGTTTATTAGTTAATTATAAATAACTAATATTTAAATATAAATTTATAACTAAATATAACTTTCTAAACTTATTAATATTACTAAATCTATTTATTCTATTCTTAATCTTAGTAAAATAGTCTAGTATTAATTAAGGTTTAATATTATTAATAAATAAATTAACTAAAACTATCTTATTATATATTAAATATTATACTATTATACTTATAATAATTAATTATCTTTTTTATATTTAATATTCTGTCTACTTAAATTTGTTATTAATTTATTACTAGCTAAAGCCTACTTAATCTTTTCTTTTCTACTATATTCTTAATATATTAACTATATTAATTTTAATTCTGCTTCTTATACTCTATTATAAATATATTAATTATAACTATAATAGATTTATTATTCTAATAAGTCTAACTTTTATCTAGTATTTCTATATATATTAAAATCTATAGAATCTTTTTTTATATTAAGAATTTATCTATATCCTAACCTGTAATTAAATTATAATTTTAATTAGTTATAATATCCTATTTAAAAAATTACTATTAAATAGCTATATAATTAGTCTAGACCTCTATATTATTATTAAAAAAGATATATTTTAAAGTTAGATATTACTATTATATATATTATTTAGCTATATATAATAATAATTAAGTAAAAATATATATTATATTATAATAAAATATAGAGTATAGTAGCTAGTTGTTTTTTATTTATTTTAGTTTTATAATCTTTCTTTATTATTAAGATATTATTTTTATTTATTATATTCGTTTTATTTAGCTATATAGAAATATTAATTTTAATAGAAAAAGAGATTAAAAAAAAATTTTTTAATACTTTTAAATCTATAATTTTAATAAAAAGAATTTTAGCTATACTATTTTTATTATTTTAATATAATTATTATATTTATTCTTATATATAGTATATATTTAAATCTTAATACTCTCTTCTATAGTAAATTAATAATATATTATATTATATAGATATAATAGATTAATAGTTAGATTTATTATATTTAATTAATATTGTTTAGATTTTTTTATTTAATTAAAATCTATATTAAGTATACTAATTAGCTTAAGATTATCTAAAATATATTTATATCTCTTAGAGCTTTTTTAATTATAATAATTATATCTTTTAAAATATATTAGTTATAATCTTTAATTATTTTATTTATAAATACTATCTACTGTAATTACTAATAATAATAAAAAGGATAAAAATTTATTAATTAAATAGATTATTAATATAAAAGAAGGAGACTATATTAGAAAAAATATTTATTATAATAGATTTTTATTATAATAAAGAATTTTTTACTAAATATATCTATTCTATAGATAAACTGTCTTCTTAATATTAATTGTTAATTGATAATAGATAGACTAATTATAGCTATACTATCTTACTAGTAAGTTAGTTAACTAAAGTCTTATTAATATTATTATTCTATCTAGTCCTAGCCTAGAACTTTATAATATTTTTATTAATAATTAATTAGATTATATATATTTAGTACTTTATTTGCTTAAAGGCCTTATTATTATGCTTTAAATTAAGATTATAATTGTTATAGTCTTTTCTTAAATATTATATATTTATACTATTGAAATCCCCTGCTATAATTCTATTCTTAATTTTTTATTAATAATATTTACTACCTAGTGTAGTAATAAATATTATTTATTTAAAATCTATCTTTATTAAATACTTTTTTTTATATTAGAATTTATACGTACTATATTTATATTTAGAAAGTATCTACCTATTAATAAAAAATTAAAATCTAATCTTAGAGAATTAGGAATTAATTTTTAAAAAATTATTTTTAAATAGCTATATTATTAGTCTAAATTCTATAATTAATATAAAAAGTAATATCTTTTTAAGTTAAATACTTTTTTTATATACTCTTATTATTTTCTTTTAATAAAAATATATATATATATATTAAAATATTTATATTTTTTATTTTTTAATATATTTTAAGTTTTAATTATTTTTATTATCTAATATTTAATTATCTCTTTTTACTAGTTACTTGCTTTTTTATAAAGTTAATACCAACCTAATAAATAGAGTAGAAAGAGAATAGATATTATTTTATTTTTAGTTTATGTCTTTCTTCTTTATCTAATTATAAATAATAGATTTAGAATAATTATAGATTAGAATCTATATTTAATTTAAAATTTAATCTATAGCGGTTTTATAACTGTCTAATTAGTCTTTATTAGCTTATTAATTAATAAATAGTAGTCTTAATCTATCTTTTTTTATTATATAACTAGATCTCTTTAAATAAATATTTTGTAAGTAAGAAACCTTTTAAAATAATAAAAAAGAATAAAAATTATAATAATATCTTTAGAAATAAGTAATTTTATATATTAGATTCTATCTTTATTTAAAACTAGGCCTAGTATTACTCTTATTAAAAAAATTAAATTTTTTATTTTTTTAATGTTTACTTTCTATCTAATTTTTTTTTCTATCTAAAGATAGAGTATAATTATTATCTAAATTAGCTCTTTAAGCTATCTAGTTTTATTTTTATATTAGTTAATAATAACCTTTATAATAAACGTTTTAATAATATTACTTTATTACTAGAGTTAAAGGTCTTAATATTAATATAATTTATTATTAAAATATAATAGATATATTATTAGATAAATTATTTTTATATTATAAATAAGTTTTTTGATACTATACTTCTCTATTATTAAAGAAATCTATAGAAATAGATTATCTATCTAAATATATAGCTATTATATCTATAAAATTATTATTATTTTATTAATCTAGTATTTATATTCTTTATTTTTTAAGTATATTTATATTTAAAATATCTTATACTAGAACTAGTAAAATAAAATTAAGAATAGTAGAAATAGCTAATAAAAATATTAAAGAATATTTATATTAAGCTATTATATCTAAATAATAAACTTTTTTATAGAGTATAGATTTAAATAATCTTTTATTAGAATAGTATAGACTAGTTAATTTATATATAATAGTCAGTATACTAAAATAGCTATTATATAGATTAGAAAGATATAGAATATATAATATAGAATAATAATAAATAAATAGAGATATATAGTATACTTTATTAATTAAAAAAAGATAAAGACTAGTTCTAATAGATAGATATATTTATAAAAAATTAAAGTTATAGTTTATCTATTAGTTATTCCGTCTAGTATTAAATAGGAAGATATAATATAAAGAAAGTAATCTATATATAAGATCTATATAAAGAGTATTAATAATAGTAAAGTAATTTATAATAGTAAAAATAAAATAAGATTTAATATATATATTAAGATATAACTCTATTATAAATATTTATAGTACTTAATTAGTATTCTTTCTAATTAAAATAACTTATCTATAATATATAAAGAGAATATAGAAAATATATAATACTAGATCTATGTTTTAGTAATTATTAAAGTTTAATTTATATATAGTATATATAATATATACTTATAGATATTTTAATTTGTAATACTTTTAAGTTTAAGTATTTTATATATAATATTTATTCTAATATTAAGAACTGTTAGTATAAAACTTTATTTTCTTAAATATATATATTTTATATATATATAGTGTATATAGAGTCTATTTTTTATAGTATATAATATTTCTATAGCACTTCTTTTACTAGATTCTAGATCTATAATACTTTCTATTTTAAATAATTTATATATAGTATTCACTAAAAATAATAAAAATATTTTATTAGATATTTCTATTTATATTAATTATTCTTTTAGTATTTATATATATAGATAGATACTATTAATCTAATTAATATTCTTATATAATCTCTCTAATTAATAATTCTTTTTTAACTTATTTCTCTATAATACTTATTCTAATTATATAATTAAATTAAATACGAATATATATCTTATATATTTTATATTTAGATCTATATAGTACATAAAGATATAATCTTATAGTATCTATTTTTCTACAATTAATACGTCTCTACAGGCGGTATTTTTTAAATTAAAGGTTTTATTAGTAATATTCAATCTAATATTATAAATTATTTTATAATTAATCAGTGCTTTATCAGATATATATATTTTTTATATAAAGAATATAGATAGTAACTACTATAAATACTCATTATCTTTGCTAATAGGACTTATATATAACTCTCGCTACTATTAAATTAACAGTACTCCTCGAATTAAGTAATTTATTTATAGTATTTATTTTAATATTAGAAATAGTTTTATTACTTATTAATACTTTATTTAATATTTAGATTATATATAAAAGGGGTATATAGTAATCTTTATAAATATTTATTTTTTTTACTAATAAAATCTACTTATAATCCTTTCTATTGCTAGAACTGCAGTATTCTATTATAATAGCAATTTGTTTATAGTACTCAATCTTCTTATATAAAGCTATTTTATATTAGTTAGTATATATATAATTAGTAGCGGTTTTTTTTTATTAATTAATATATTATATATATATTATAAAATTATTAATATATAGTAAAGTTCTACTAAAATAATAAAAATATATATTATATTTAGTAGATATTAAAAAAGATAGCTATAACTAATAATAAAATCTTAATTATAAAACTCTCTTTTTAAGAAGCTATTTTAGAAATAGTAAGATATATATAATTAAAAAATAAGATATTATATATTTATATAATAAGATATATAGAATAACTTTAATACTTTATTAAATAGTCTATATTGATAGTAATCTAATAAAAGAGATAATAAATCTAATTATAATAGATATTTTTTTATTTAATTTTTTTATCTAGCTAACAGTAAATATTATAAATCTAATTAGAGTTAATTTTATCTTTATTAAGCTAAAGAAGAAGCTTTATTTTATATTAATCTAGATTAAAAAATATCGCGTTAATTACTATTAAAAGGATTATAGTAGAAAATTAATATAATATCTCTTTATTTAGTTCTAGCTTATTATTCTCTACTAAGTACTACTAATATATTATTTTAAAAAGAAGATAGTCTAGATATATTAATATAAAAGAGAGATCTATATAGATCTAGATATTATAATACTCTTTTCTTATAGTTTAAATATCTTATTTTCTTAAGTAATCTGTTAATGTATATGATCTTTAGCTAGTCAGAACTCTATAGAATTAATAAATAAAATAATACTGCTATTAGTCTACTAAAATACCTATTAAATAGAGTATAAGTAGATTAAAAAGAACTATATAATATATAATTATAAAATTAAAGCTCTTTAAATCCTATTTATTATTAAGAATATTACTAGAGTAAGCTAATTTAGAATTCTATCTATCACTTAAAGCTATAAGATAAAAGATATTATTAATTAATATAGAAAACAACGCTACAGTAATAATCTTCTCAACGAGATCTATTATATAAAGAGATTATACTATAAAAAGCTAAGACTAAAGACTCTATATAATAAATTACTAACTAACAACTACTATTTATAAAGATCTTAATTAATTATAATTAGTCTAATAATATTTATTTTAATAGTATTCTTAAATCTAATAATATTTTTTTTTAATCTAGCTATAGTCTATATAATAATATTAAAAAGTTTTTTTATAGATTTCTAGTCTAGAAATAGATAAAATTAAATTAATAAAAAATTTAAATTCTTTTAATAAGTAAATACACTTTTTATTTTATTTAAAATATTAAGAAATAGCTTAATAAGTATCTTTAAAGTATAATCTATCTCTCTAGTAATACTAAAACAAATATTAATTAATTTATCTATTAATAACTATATAGTAATACTATAAACAGATTATAATCTAGTATTTTTTATTATAATAAAAAGTTTAGTAAATCTACTTTACTAAAAAAGATACTATAGAATTACTAAGATTACTATACTCTATAAATAATCTATATAATAAAAAAGAACAATATATAATAAAAAAAAAATATTTAAAAAATAAAATTAATATAAATCTATATAACTAATTAAAAATAGTATCTATACTATAATAGATCTAATATTAGTTAAAGAATATTATCTTATAAAATATAAAACTTTATAACTCTATAGCTAGAGTAAATTAAAGATAAAAATAATAATTAATATTAATTTATTATTCTATTCTATTTATTTATTTAGTTTTATTACTATATATATATTTTTTAAGCGATATAATTAATAAAATCTATATTTATAGTCTTATAAAATCTACTACTAAATCAATTCTTAAAAGAGCTATTCTAGGCAGTATCTAAAGAGTTAATATTAATTATAAATCTTATAGAAGATTTATAACTTATTATTCTACTATTTTTTAATAAGAGATTAGCTAAAATAATATATTATTTAATAAATATAATTTATTTAATACTTATACTAATTTAATTACTAGAGATTCTATTCCGCTAATTATAATTATTTTTATATTTATTCTAATTAATAAGATAGACGGTTCTATATATAGTAAGAATTCTTTAGATTAAAATTATTATTCTTAATCTAAAGGATAGATAAATAGACTTAATAAAGTTTTTATATTAGAATAGATTATAATCAAGCCTACTAATACTAGATAGTAATAAATTACTAAAGACTATAGATTTCCTACTAATACACTATAATAATCATCTATAGATAGTCAACAAGACGCTATAATAATTATTTTTTATTTTAATAAAGTTAAATCTTTAAAATTATATAGTCTTAAAGAAATAAGTATAGAATATACTAAGATAAAACTACTTTCTAAAAGAAATAATTAAGATTATTTATTTATACTTTTTACATAAATAATAAAATCTCTAGTATTAGATTAAAAGATAAACTATAAATAATAATTAGCTAGATATTTAGATTAATAGATATTAAAGAAAACTTAATATTTAATAAATTTAAAGTACCATCTTATTCTTATTTTAATATAAGTAGATTATTAATTTTATAAAAAGTAATTACGCTAAAATATATAAATATATAGTTTTAGTAGTACTAGATTAGTCTTAGATATATACTAGCCCACATTTATAGCCATTAATATAGTCTTTATAACTAGAATAAATAGACATTAGAGTAGAGAAAGATTTAATATATATAGATCTATATCTATTTTAGTTATAAATGCTATTTATAAGTCTATTATAGTTTATAGATCTATATAATTACTTTAAAGTACTACTAATATAAAATCTAATAAAGTTTAAACTTCTAATAAAGTTATTATTAATTCTTCTAATATTTATTACTATTCTATTTTTATAGTTAGATAAATAAATTTTTAATATAGCTTATCTATATATAAGATTTAGTTATAAATTAAAGATTATTATAAAAAATATAATATTTAAATATCTAATATATACTATTTTTAATTAATAAAATACTTCTTTTATATATCTTTTAGAGATATTCTAGATTTAAAAACTACTAAATATAATAGTTCTTTAATACCTAAAATATATTCTTATAAAATATCTAAAAATAAAGATTTATAAATAGTTATAAAAGTAAAACTAACTATTAGAGATTATAATATAAAGTTTAAAGCTAATAAAAAGTATTATAAAAAAATAGAAAATCTCTTTTAATCTTAACTATTTATTAATAATATTTATAATAAATAGATTATAAACTAGAGATATTAAAGACTATATATATATAATAAAATAGTTAAAATATTATAATAGCTTAGTCTAGCTTATCTATTATTTAAATATATTTAAATTATTTTAAATAAGACTTTATTACTATATTTTTCTATATCTAGTTCTAATCTAATCTATTGTATAGTAATTATATATATTAATTAATTTAAAGATTTAATTTATAATATAAATAATAACTCTAACTATTATATATATATATAAAGTATTAGAGAAATATTATTATTACTTAAATATATTTTTAGTAGACTACTATATAGAGCTATAAACTATATATTATTTTAAATTTAAAATATAATTTATTTAGATTCTATTATTACTAATCTAGTATTAGCGCTATAATATAAATAAAAAAAAATATATATTTAAAAAAAATTATTAAAAGTAACTAGACTAGTTTATATTACTTAAATAATTAATCTAATATATATAGAATTATTTTTATAATCTAATACTTCTTTTAAATATTATAAAAATTATTATAATAGCTTTTAAGAACTATATAATATTATTATTTAATATAAAAATAGATGTAGAGTAATACTAAGAAAAAGTAGTTAATAATATCTTTAATATACTATTAGATATAGATTATACTAAGATTTAATATTAGAGTATCTAGTTACTAATTTTAAAATAAATAATAGTTTTTAGCGATTAGAATCTTTTTAAAGATATTATATAATTAGATATAAAGTAATTCTTATCTTTATAAAGATTATTATAGAAAGAATATAAGTATTAATAATTCTTATATATAAAAAAATAATTATAAATAATAGATTTACCACTATAAAAAAGTAGATTTTTTAATAAAAAATAATATAATATCTAAATCTAGAAAAAAACTAAATTTATAATACTCTTTATACTTTTTTTTTTTAGTTTTAATTTTATTATTAATTTTATTATTAATTTCGCTTTTAATTAATAAGATCTTTTAGAAAATAGAATTATTAAAATTATTAATATTTATAATTATTATAGAGGATATTTAAAGTTAATTAAAGCTAAGTTATTAATAATATTATATAAACTTTAAAGAAGAACTAAAGATAATATTAAAAGTAATATCTATAATAATCTTATATTAATTTAGCTAATTATAAAAGTTATAAAGATAATACTTCTACTAATTAAGTATAAATATAAAAAATCTATAGTTTTCTAAAAATAGTACTATCTCTTTAACTATATTATAAAAATCCTATTCTAAATATATTATATTAACTATTTAGTTTTATTAGTAGAAAAAAATATTATATATTTAGATCTAGATAGATTACTAGATTATAAGTTTAAAATTCTTAATAATTATTAAAATCTAATATTATTAGAATTAAGAAAATCTTATCTACTTTATAAGTTATTAGATATTTTTTTATAAAATAACTAGCGCCTTAAGCTAAAATATAAAATAAAAATTCTATATATAAAAAATCTTTTTAGTAGTCTTTACTTAACCTTTCTATTATATTATAATAGTATTAAGCTAGATCTATATTATACTAAAAGAAAGATACTATAAAATTAATACTAGATAGCTCTAGCAAAAAATAAATAAAAAGATATAATCTATTTAAAAAATATATTCTTTTTAAATAATAATTTAATATTATTATATAGACTTATATAAATAAAAAAAAATTAAATATATTTTAAATAGAATCTCCTTAAAGCACTTAATAAAGAGATATAAAATAAGATAAATAGATTATTAGATATATTATAGCTATTTAATTAAAAAATTTATCTATTAAATTACTAAAGGCTTTAGATAAAAAGAATTTTAAAAATTATTTATAGAGGATTATCTAGCTTATTATTATAATCCTTCTTAGATTATAACTAAGCTTAAAATAATTTTACTAGTATTATTAATATCTAATAATATCTATAATAAATTTCTAAATAATATAGTATTATATTTAATATTAATAACTGAAAGATAAATTAATATAAATAGAGATAGTTTATAGTCTAACTCTATATAAAAAAGATAATACTATATAAATAGACATAACTTATTTTAAGAGATAGAATATTAAATAATAATAGTCTTTCTTAAGATATCTAAATAATTTTATTTAATTAACTTAGCTATTTTTACTATAAAAGAAGAATAAAAGTTTTTTAGAAAATACTTATTATATAAATATCTATAATACTATAGTAGCTGGTCGGCTAATATCTAAGCTAAGAACGCTATTTCTAAAAAATTAAAATTAAAATTAATAGTAATTAGTAGTATAAAAGAAGATAGTCTAAATTTTATCTTAGCTAAAAGAAGAGTATTAGATAATAAATATTAAAAAAAAGACTTAGAGAAAAAAGAATTTTTAATAAATTAAAATAACTATTTAAAAATATAAAGAATATTATATATCTAGTTTTTCTACTAATAAATTAGCTTTATTATTAATAGTATTATTTTTAATATTTAAAATATAGTTTTTTTTATATTTAATAAAGATAGCATCTAAAGTATTTTATAAGTTATTAAAAATATTTTAAGTAAATTTAATAGATAAGAATATAATAATTAGCTAAAAATCTAATAATAAAAAAAGATTATAAAATAGCTTTAATATAATAAAAAAATTCTTTTATAATATTTAAAAGTATACTATACAGATATAAGTATTTTTATTATTATTTTTATATTTCTAAAGACGTTCTATAATGATTTAATAAAGAATAATAATAGAATAAGAATATAAAATAATAATAAAAATTAAAAAATAATAAAAAAATAATATTACTATTAATAATCTTTTTAATAGATTAAATAGATTAATTAAAATCTTAAATAGCTAGTTAAATATAATCTATAGATAATACTATATCTAATTTACTAATATCTATACTCTTTAATAGTTCTATAATAAAGATTATAAAATCCTTTTTTTAATTTATTATATATTTCTAATCTACTAATATATATATCTATTAATATTACTCTTATAAAGAGCTTTTTTAGTTAATATATTATCTCTGCTTTCTATAGATTTGCTATAAAGATAATATATAAAAATAGTAATAGTATTAGTCTATTTAGTTTAATAATTATAATTTATTATTAACTATAATAGATCTAATAAAATAGATTTTTATCTAATTAAAGAGTTAGTAAAAAGACGCGCTTATAATTTATAATCTTTAATTATTTTTTTCTATAAATAAATCTAATCTATATAATAATTATCTTAAGTATATTAGACCTCTTATTTAATTATTATAATTTAAAAGATAGATTAAAATAATATAGCTAATCTTTAACTTATTATAATAAATAACTAAGATCACTATCACTATTAAAAGCTTTTAGTTTAAAGATATTTAATAACGTTCTATTTTTCTATATTTATTAACTACTCTAATAATATTAATTAATTAAGAGTTATAATATCTCTAGTATTTTATATTTATATTTTTA
The DNA here is from genome assembly GCA_001939245.1 of Talaromyces wortmannii. NCBI lineage: Eukaryota > Fungi > Ascomycota > Eurotiomycetes > Eurotiales > Trichocomaceae > Talaromyces > Talaromyces wortmannii. The sequence goes on from MJVA01000080.1 coordinate 12,691, forward strand.
AATTTTAATACTAAAATCTATTTATTCTATCTTAAGATACTTTTAAACTAATCTATAGACTATCTATTACTACTTATATAAAAATAACCATTTAAGCTAAATTCTATTAATTATTTTTCTAGATTACATCTCTAATAATATATATCTTACTAGTACACTATAAAATATATATAAAAATAATAATAATTTATTAAAAATTTTATATTTATTTTTATAACTCTATACTTAGATTATAAATAATACTAAATCTATTTTTTAATCTTCCTATACTTATCCTTTAATAAATTTAGATTTATTTAGTCTAGTAAATTAGCTAAATTTTATCTTATCTATAACTTTAATAAAATTAATATTATAACTTTATTAGCACTATCTATATTTAAGTTTTATAATTAATTTTATATAAAATTATTCTATATCTAGTATTCCTAACCTAAATTTAAAAAAAATTTCTAATTAATAACAGTATTATTCTTTATAATATTAAAATTAGTCTATATCGCCTAATTATTAAAAATATTAATAAATAGAGAAAAATATATAATTAAAAAAACTTTATTAATAAGCTTAGAGTAATCTACTTTTTTATTTTATATAATAAAAACAGATCTAATAATCTAAATAAAAGTTATAGTTATTAGTCTAATTATAGCTAAAATATAGAAATTAATAGAATTAAATTAAAAAAGTTAATAAAATATCTAAAAATCTATATTTAAAAAAATAAATACTATTAGACTTAAAAAATAAAATATAGAATCTTAAAATATAGATAATTTAATATAAAAATTATATAAAAATAGATATTTAATCTACTAACAAATAATAAATATAAAATTATAATATTAAAAAAATTTAGTTAGATTACTTTTAATAAAAATATTCTATAATAATTAGTATAAAGTAATTATAGATAATAATATAAATAGATACTATAATTAAATATAAATATATTAAAAAAAAAATAGTATTATAATAAATAACTTTTTATTAAATATATCTAGTATAATATATATATAATATTATTATTCTTAATATAAAGAAATGCTAACTATAGAAAAATACTTAAAAAAATAATTATATAATAATTAAATAAAAATTATATATATATTATATATAGCTTATATAGAAATAGTTTTAGAATTATAAAAGCTAAAATTAAATATAAATATATATAATATATTTTTAATAACTATATTTATATATAAAGTAAGACTATATAATAAAAAAACTAGCTATATATATAATCTTATAAAATAATTAATATAATTCTTAAAAATATCTTATTTATAATAAATCTAAAAATTAATAAAAGTGTAATACTATATTCTATTTAACTATCTCTCTATATATCACATTAATACTTTATATATAAGTTTTAAATTCTAAAAGAGATTATTAATAGAGTAGAATAAAATTTAAATTAAATAAATTATCTAGCACTATTTTATAAAGACTTTTTATTAAATTTATTAAAATTATATATAATTTCTTTCTAATAGAGTTTTATAAGTTTTTATTATTTTTTCTAAATTTAACTCTATTTATTATTTTTATACTTAGATATTTTATATAAATAAAAAAAAAAGTTACTTTTATAGATCTAAATATAATAGTATTTAAAATAAATATAAAGCTTATAGTACTAAATCTAGTATTAAATCTATAATAAAATAAAGTTTTTAGTATCTATATTTATATTAGTAAAGAAGTCTATAAAATTCTAAGTATCTAAATAGTAAAAAATAAAAATCTTAAAATCTATATTTAAGTCTATTAATTTATTAAGTAATCTTATCTCTTATATTACAGTAATTAATATATTATTTTTATAATTAGTAACGTTCTTATTCTCTATAATTAAACTTTTAGTAATATATACTAAATTTAATAAAATCTAACTAAAATTTATAATATAAAAAAATAGCTTTTTAAAAATAAAAAGATGAATATTTAAATAAAAATAATAAATAAATATAACTTTATAATTCTTAAATACTAATATATAAAGCTATATCTTATAGTAATAAATATATATCTTAAAATTTAATATATTAAAAATATTATATATCTATTTTATTTTATCTTTTTATATATATCTATATCTATATTTTTATAATAAAATAGAATTCAATTATACTTTATAATATTATTAATTCAATATATTACTTAATTATATTAACTATAAGTAAAGAAAACTATATATTAATTTTATAGAAATTCTATATAATAAAATAAAAGTATATCAATATAGAAATAGTATAAGAGTTAATCTATCTAATAAATCTTATATATATAAAATATAAACCGACATTACTACACTAAATATAATTTAATAAAGCTAAGTTTTATATATAAAATACTATTAGCTATACTCTTTTAAATTATATTATTATTTTTCTTTCTAAAATTAAATTGTATAAGAAAATATAATATATTATAATTATAATAAATATAGTTAGTATATATTTAAATACACTAAAAAAGAAAAGTATTATATTAATACTAAGACTTTTTAGTTTATAATAATTAATTTTTAATAATATATATCTTTACTACTATTAGTATTAAAAAGACAAGAGTAATACTAATTATATTTTAAAGGAAGGCTCTTTCTAATAATATAAATTTTATAGGAAAATGATAGTACTAGTGAGTGCTGTATGTCTTGTAAGTCTATGGTTAGAGACCAATCTTAGTTAGTATTGTACTTATCTTTTCTATATTAACGGTCTATATAGTATCATTCAGCGGCTGCTGATATAAGTGTCAATGGTTGGCTGTGAGTTATCCATTCTTCTGACATTATTACTCATCTTAATACTATAAAACTTAATTAATTAATTAAAATTAATAAAATAAATCTATTTTAAAATATATATATTATAAAAGAATCTCTTTTAACTTATATTATAAGTTACTTAGAGTACTACTATACCAATATCTACAAACCAATCATAAGCAAGACGGATCTAGGTCTGTGACACTTTCTTCTCTAGAAAAATCGGATAAACAGTATATAGACGAAGTTTTATATTTAAAAATACTAGAGAGTCTAATTAATATACATAAGGTAGTAATTATTATCTTTATTATTCGAAATATAATAGAAACTAAGTTCTTTAATAGCTTTTTACATATAGTTAAGCGAGTATTATAAAAGAACTATATGTAGTATATTAGGATGATTAGCTTTATAATAAATACAAGTTTTATATATAAGCATAAGGAATTCCGTATAAAGTAGAAATCCCAGTTTCGCACGATCAATTTGGAGGACTATGTCGAGGAGATGCTCGATATGTAATACGTGTAGTTAGGATAATGCACCATAAGTGAATGAAGACAAGGTAACAAAATCCAATATTTTCATATCTTGTTCACTATGTACTATCAATGATCTACGTCGTGCAGGAGGTACAGTCAGACTCTGACATCACACGCAGTCAGACATTTTAGAGTCTGACAGCATCAGTCTGAGTGGGTCAGTTGTGTTGGCCCTTGATAATCGTGTCTGCATTCAAATGCTATTCCTAGGTTGTAATTCAATTGATTATTATCATTAACTGTGTGGGTATATATCTAAATATTTACATCTATTGATATATCAATGTCGTGATTGTGGTAAATTGTAGTAGGGTACGCTTAACCTAAATAATATCCTCTCCACTGAGCAATTACTAGTTGACAGGGACTATAGCATTGAATGGATTTAGATATATGTAGGTTTGTGAATTTTATTTTATTTTATTTTTGGGTTTGAGGGCTTTGTATGACTCAAATGTTTTCTTCAAGAAATGCCCTACCAGTCGTGTTGACCCCTTGATCAACCCGAGTCCCAGGAAGAGCGCTCAAATGTTTCAAATGTTATATGGAAACTTGGAAGTAGTCCATGCGAACATTTTAAATGTTAAAGTACTTCAGAGCGGAGGGTTAGGAACAACTAATGTTAATCAACTATGCCGTAATACCCAAATCCTTCTCGGCCATGCCCCTGCAGACAGGATGGTAAAAGTCCTTGTGCCTCTGGAAAGCATCCAACGCAAGCTGCCTATCGACCCTGTTCAGGGCTCGCAACAATGGGCGCACATATTTAATGCGACCAACGTGGCCGAGCCACTCAACAACGTCACCGAGGCACGACGTGTCATTCGCCTTGAGAGCGATCAGTTGGTAGGACGTTTTCACTTCCACACTCGTAGACGTGGCGACGCTGTAGACTTTTCCAAGCAGCCGAGCGCGCTCCGGGCTCAAGGGTGTCTCGAATTGCTGCACGGTTTCGAGGAACGTGAGCTTTTGGTTGGCAGTGAACTTTTCGACATCTTTTGTACTAGGCTCAAACGACTACAGAAGGTCAGCATATTGAGCACACTATTCAATAAAAAATAGCTTACTGGGTCCTTCCACTTGTTGGCCAGCTCGAAGCATTGGTTAGCCAAGGTAGTGTCAAGCGTGGGCTTGGGAGGTAATCCTGGAGTATAGAACTTGTCGTTCCAGTCGATAGTGGCAATCTTGGTTTTGACATCTGGGTCGCCCATCTCGTTGAAAAAGTCCATGAATGTGTCACGGAATTCGAACGAGTCCAACGACTTGCCAGCCCATTTGTTAAAGTAGTGAGGAATGAATTTATCAAAGTTGTCTCTGCCAACCAACAGGTCGAGGTAATACAACAGATGGAACCCCTTTTCGTATGCCACCGTGCTGTAAGCGTCGTCGGGATTGACATTGTCATGGTTGATAATCAGCTTGGTGTATTCATGGTCTTTGCCAAACTGTTCCACGTCATCCTCTGTATGCGATGATAAGCATATATTTACTGAAGCAGCCATCGTAATTTACATACCAAGGCGTTTCCAGCCGAGAAGAGCAGAGAAATGAAACTCGGCCTCGCCGTTGACGGCACCTACAATACGCCTCTGCAGATATATGGTCCATCCCTCGTTCAACCAGCTACAAGCGATTAGTTGCCGAGCGCTTATGCAAATATGGGGCAGGACTTACAAGTGTTCCCAACTGCAGTTGGTTACTAGATTGCCGCTCCACCCGTGGCTTATCTCGTGGGCGAAGAGGTCGACATTTTGTCGGTCTCCACTGATGACGGCCGGGGTAGCAAATGTATAAATAGGATTTTCCATTCCTGGCAATTTGTTGGCTTTTTATTACATATAGAATAAAAAACAATAAGAAAAAGAAAACGTACCTCCATAAGGAAAACTAGGAGGCATGATAAGGACATTGTATTCTCCCCATCTATAAGTAAAGACAAGCTTCTCAGCAGCCTCCAAGAACTTTTCTACATCATTTTCCAGCTCCCATTTACAGGCCGCAAGCTCATTTGGCCCTGTAGCAACCACGCTGCGAGGCCCAATGCGGGCTGTCGCAATGTCTCCCGAGGCTACAGCAAAGAGGTACGCAGCAATCGGAACCTTTTGCTCAAACTCGTAGACCGTTTCCGTGCCAAGATACAAAGTTTGATGCTCTCGGTCTCCTACAGACAAGCCACTGGCAACTACTGGAAATTTGGAAGTAAGCCTGAACGAAAAGGGGCACTTGACATCCGGGCTATCTTGACAGGGGAAGATGGAGCGGGCATTGATGGGCTGAGCTTGGGAGAACATGTAGGGATTTTTGCCATTAGAGGTCTGTACTGGGGAGAGCCATTGCAATGCAGAGCATTTGTCAGTGGTTTGAACATCGATTTTGATGTGGATGAGCTCGCCCTTGGGAATGCCGCCTGGAATGGCTATATGCAGTGGAGCCCCAAACGGCTCAGAGTGGGCTTTTATATCCCACTTGGCCTCGGTATTGTTCACATGGATACCAAAGATGCTGACGAATTTCGAGTCGAGGATGACTTCTTCACTCTTCTTGTCTGTTTGGCTCTCAATCTGCAAGACCACGGAACCACGCAGTTGCTTTGCGTCAAAGTCGATGTTGAAATCGACGCTGGTGTGTTTTGTGTACCAGGCGTTGTAGTTGGAAAGCGAGCAGGGGTCTCTAGTAGTCATTTTGTCGTTGCTGTCACCTTGGGTGTTTGTATAGGTGATAACGGTCAGATGGGTTTGGTTGCAAGCTTGATGAGAACGCGCAATGACAAAGGTGTGGCAACATGCTGATCTATAACTAGTCCCTGGTTCAGGACCAGGGAATAGCATGAGTAGTTTCAGCACAAGGTTGGTCTGCATGTCATGGTCACTAAAAGTGTCAGCTCTCAAATGTTTGTAGAATCTACAGTCTGACACAGCCAGCCCCACCCTGACACACCGCCAACTAGCCCTAAATCTACCATAGAAGACTTATCTCATTGATTCTACCTATTTAAAATTATTCTATTAGGGTTAATTAATAATATAAAGTTTAAACGTTGTATCTAGAGCATGTTAAAGAACGCAAGCTAGTTCAGTGGATACTTTTCTTGGGGCTAATGAAAACATTGACCAGTCATTCCATATTATATTTAACAAAGGCTGAATTAACTCTAGATTTAGACATTTAATCTATTTCCTGAGCAGTCAGTGTCCTCTGCAATATTATTGAATTCCATTAATATCAATTAATATGCAGTGAGTGGTAATCAAAACTCGGGATGCAGATGTCTCCGCACCTTGTATCCAGACTTGCTGAGAATGATCTCGACATCTTTTTTCTCTTCTATCCTTAATGCGATCACCTAGTCCATGCCCTCAATGTACATAACTCCACCAATGCAGTAATCGAAAAGGAAAAGAGAGGGGACCTACAACAATGCCCCTCACAAAACCGGCCCATCTTCCGCCTCAAAACAGCCACGACCCCCTGTGGTCTCTAGGACGAATACTTTCGCACTAAGTTTCGCGTTTCGTCTGCAAGCTCCGGAAGTCAGCATGGATATGACCCTGTGTTTGTGCCGGTGCTGTCGAATCATGTGCACACCGATAATCTGGCGCGTGTAGAGGTGGTTTTCACTTCTAATCAAAATGGCGACGCCGCCAACAAGAAATTTGACTCTTTTGTTGGCGAGAATCCAATGTATGGAATCATGATCTTTATAAGCTAGCGAGCAGTCGAGGCGTTTCGATATGTCCTCGAGTAAGGCAATATTCCCAGTACATCTTTTCTCCTAATCTGTTTAATCGTAGTAATAAAGAAACTAATAAACCCTAGTATCAGTATCGCAAAACATAGTGCTATATACTATCAGTCCCGCGACAATATGCCTTCTCATGTCTCTATATAATCAATACCTACTTTATATAATAATCTATAACAAAAAAGCTGGTATGGGTGAGAAACTTATTTATATTATACTAGACTACTATAACGCTCTATACTCTAAGATAATAAAACTAGGGTTACTATTTCTTATTAGTGAGCAGTGCTACGATATTATTCTATATAAGCTGTTGAGTGATACTTTTAAACCCTATCGCTGTATTCACATAGACGAGCTGGTCGTGTATGCAATGGCCGAGATGTCTGAGTTTGAGGAGTCGTTTCGCGAGGCAGTGACTTCTGGCGAAAAGCTCGTCGACGGTCTGGCCATGTGGGTTACTGTATTTTCGTCTGTAGGCTGTGATTCTGTCCTCCGCGTTCTTGGAGACAGTACAAAATGTTTGATTGTCATAATTGGCTCAACAATACGCGACTATCTACGCGTCAAATATGGTGTAGAGCCGGATGCTGTGGCCGAGACGCCGAGTCCAGAGGGTGTTGGGGAAGCTATTAGAAAGTATTATAGTACGCAGTGCATGGTGTATATAAATATAACGTGTATAGTGAGTAAATATATGTCAACTGGTATGTAGTCAAGTATACTGATTAATGATACCCGGTTCATGTCAAAATATATCAACTGTTCTTTATCAGAGCGGGTAATCTGTAGTAATATTCTACTAAAAAACTAATATTAACTTAATATTTAAAAGTTAATAAGAGCTAATATATATCATAAAATAATATATAAAAGTAATTTTAAATAATAAAGTTAATAAATAAAATAAAATATATATTTAAGTTAATATAAAAATAAAATATAATAGACTAAATATATAATAATAAATAAATATTTTTATATATTTAGATTAAAATATTTATATAATAATTTATATTAGATTAAATATAGTTAATATAATTAAATTTTAATAACTATTTTATTAATTATATTAAATTAACTTAATTTAAATTTTAAAATCATTATAATTCTAGATTATATTTTTTAAAAATTAATTCATTTTTATTTTTAGTTTTTTAAGATAATTCTTTATAGAGTGTCATTTTTAGATTAGTAACCCATTACCTAAACTAGACTATAACTATTTAGACTAGTTATAGAGTAAAATAAAATAATTTAATTTAAAATAGATTTCAAGTTTAGTTTAAATTATAATAAAAATATATAAAGATTCTATTAACATTTAAATTTTTTTTAAAAATTTATAAAAAATATTAAAAATAATCTTATTTTATAATAAAATAAAATATAATAGTATTATAAAAATAATAAATTAAAATAAAGTTTTATCATATAATTAAATAAATTATATATTATAAAGCTACTAATTAATTATTTTAAAAACTAAACTTAATTAAAATAACTTAAATAAGAATAAATAAAACTTTTTATAATAATTTTATTATTAAATCTTTTTTATTATAAATTTAATATTAGATTTTTATATATATATTTTATACAAAGTTAAAATTTTATATTAAAATATTAAAGATTAAAATTAATAACAAAATTTTTATTACTTTTTTAAAAATAGGTTTAAAAATTTAACATTTTGTCAAAACGTATCAACTATTCTTTACCAAAGCGGTAACACGTTAGTAGTATTCTGCCAAGAGACTAATATCAATTTAGTATCTTAGGGTTTATAAAGAACTAAAATATATTGTAAAAGTAATATACTAAAGTAAAATAAATAATAAAATTAATAAATTAAATAAAGTATATATTTATTTAATATAAAAATAAAATATAGTAGACTAAATATATAATAATAAATAAGTATCCTTATATACTAAAGTCCTTATATAGTAATTATAGTATTACTATATAAGCTATACTACTAGTCTTATATTAATCATAGTATAGCTATAATTACTATATAGTTATATATTTAATATATCTTTACTAGATATATATTCGTTATTATAATATAGCTACACTCTTAGATATATTTATACTAAGTATATTTATATAGAATAAGTATATATATATTAGATATAATTATATTAAAATAGTATAGCTATACTATTCTAATATATTTATACTAGTTATTCTTATGTTAAATTAATATATTTATACTAACTAGATTATATAAGTTCTTATATAGCTACTTTTGTTTTTATTAGTATAATTAGATAGTCTACTCTATAAGAGTTTTAGGTTAGCCTTACTTATTTAAGTAATATCTACTACTATATTAATTAGCTAAGCGATAAATAATTTTCTAATAATTCTCTTCTTAAAAAACTAGTATCTTAACAATCACATAAATAATTATATGCCTCTATATTATTAGTAGACTAGTTCCTATTCTTAAAATATTCTTTATAATAATATTCTAACTATATCTTTAAGATTAAATATTAATAAAAATAATCGCGTTATATAAATTAAATAATTAAGCGTTATTCTTTTTATTTTTTATTCTTATTGTATATAGTCTAGTAAAGTATATATAAAATTTAAAATTTTAAAGTGTTATAATAAATATACTTGTTCTAGTTATTATAAGTATAAGAATATAGTCTTATCTAATCTTATTTAGAAGAAGCTCTTAACTACTTAAAAAAAGATTAAAGAAGATAAAAAAATAATATTAATGAAACTTCTTTATTTTAAAAAGTAAAAAAAACTTCTTTAAAAATATATTAGTAAATTTATTTAAATAAATATAAAGAATATAGAGAAGTTAAAAAGGCTAAAGAAAAAAGAGAAATAGAAATAAACGAAGAAAAAAAAATAAAAATAAAAGATAGAATAAAAATTTTAAAAGACTACTACTGCTATTTTAAAGTATTTTTTTCCTAACTTTACTAGTTTTGATCTCTTTAATTCTATACTCTTCAACTAACTTGTTAATAGTATTTCTAAATCTTTTTTATATAATTTAAATTCCTAATTAGTTTTTATAAGTTATACTCATTAGAGTACTTTTTTTATTTAATAAAATATAGTATTCTTCTTTTTTTTATTTTTTATTATATTATTCTTTTAACTTTATATTCTTTTTTATCTATTTTATTATAATTATCTTACTAATTCTTTATTAATTCTAGTAATAAGATATAAAAAACTAGATATACTCTTATTTAGTTTAGTAGCTAGAGTTTATAATTATTATTTATAAGTTTTTTTTTAATTATAAAGGGTCTATATTTAA
>MJVA01000357.1:0-22089 GCA_001939245.1 Talaromyces wortmannii
TAACTAATTTTTTTATATAAAATCTTTATTAATATAGTTTAATATTATTTTTAAGTCGACTAGGACTCATACTTTAACTTTATTAATAATTACTTTTAGTATTATTAAGTTATATTCTTTTCTAATAATAATTATAAATTAATATTACTTTTTATAGTCTTTATAGTACTGATTTTCTTTTTTAATTTTTTTTTACCTACTATTCCTTAGTGGTTATTAGTTTTCTCTTATAGTATTAGCAGATTAGTGATTGGCATTCTCTTTTTATGAGTTTGTTATAGTAAAAATATTCTATTTTTATAGCGATATAATTACATTAAGGTCGTTCTACTAGATATTTAAATCTTAGGGTTTATAAAATATTAAAGCTTTTAGAAAACTATCTATATATGTTTTTCTTTTATTAATATTAAGAGCATTCATTATCAAAGTATAAAGTCTATAGTAATCTATAATAAATATTTTTTTTTACTATAAAGAAGTGTTTATATATATAATTAGTAATATATTTAATATATTTATTATAGAATTTTATTCTTTTTAATTACAAAATTTATTTATATTCTTTAGCAACTTTTATATTCGCTTTTTTATATATAGAGTAGTTAGTATGTATCTATTTATAGTATTCTTTATATTCTTTTATATACTGTTTTTAAGTTCTTATAGATTTTTTTTAATAGATTATCTTTATAGGGCTGTACTTGTATTTATTATATAATTCTTTTTTATATTATTCTTCTTCTTTTATCTAATTCTGGTTGAATTTATCTAGTTCTAATAATTCTTATAATTATTTTTATATTCTATTAATGAGTTTAATTATTTTTTTTATTTTTTTAATATTGCTTTTTAATTCTTTATTAGTTATATTTGATTTAGTAACTATGGCTATTATATATATTATTTTTTTTTTGTTGTTATATATTCCTAATATAGTGATCGCGAATATTATTTGCTATATATTATTTGTTTTTTGATTTAAATTTTTATAGGTTATCTTTTTTCTATTACTTTGAAATATTATATCTCTAAAAGTTTGCTAATGTAATAAGAAACTCTTAGTATTTATCTTCTGCTGGCTTTTATAAAGATCTTTTTTTATAATTGTGATAGCTTGTCTTATGCACTCTTTCTAAATATAGTTCTTCTTAAGACTTTATTATAGGTGTTTTTTTAATAGTTTAGAGCTAGATAACTTCCTAGTTATTATTTTAATAAATCTTTTTTCTAATTATTTCTAAAATTTTTTGTTCTCTAATAATTCTTCTAATTCTATGCTATAGTTAGATATTTATATAGTTTTTTTTATAATAGTTGCGACTTTTTATTATTAATTTAGGTTAGCTGTTTCCTTATTTATATCTTATTGATATTGCTTTATAAAATAGCCTTTTCTTCTATATTTATAGTATACTTTCTTTTTTTTATACTTTTCTTTTTTTTTTCTTTATAATAATAGTGTTAAGTTCTATTTTTATATCTTTATCTAAGTTATATTAAGTTTTTTTTTTTTTTGATTAGTTTATTTACTAAGAGAGTCCTTTAAACTTTTTTTATTTTTTAAATTTATCTCTCTTTTTTTTGATTTTATATAGTTTATTATTAATCTTAATAGCTAATTTAATAAATCTATTAATATTTATTGGTTGATTAATTATAATGAGTTTAGTCTAGATGTCTTTTTTAAGTATATTTTTAAATATTAAAATTTGCACTTTATAGTTATAGTGTAGTAGTATAATAATTTATTAGAACTTTACTGTAAGCTATTAAGCTAAGTTAATTTACTTTAGATACTATAGCTAGTGTTTAGTAGTTTATTATTTATTAATATTTTTAAATGTTTCTGTTATTTTTTTCTTAAAATCTATATAGTTTATAAATAAGTCTTTAGTGATTATATTTTAGCTTATTATTTTATTTTTATAGTAGTTAGCTAGGATAGATTATATCTATTTTATTGCGGAATTGGTAAAGTATAATACTATAAAAATAATCTTTCTCTTGTTATTATAGATTCAATTAGAATCAATATGTATTTTTATATTAATTAAAAATATTTTTAATTTAGATTAAGTTCTATTAAATATTATAGATTTAGGTAATTTAATCTGTCTATTTTCTCTAATAATTAAAGTAATATTTATAGCTTCTTAAGTGATATTTAAGATAGTTAAAATCTAGATTTTAAGTTGTTTAATTTGATTATTCTTTTTATATAGATTTTTTTTGAGTTGATAAATATATATAGTTAATTAATTAATATAATCTTTTAATACTGTAAATTATTTTTTTAAATTAGAATCTTCTTCTTTTTGCTATATTTTAGCAAGTTATTATTATTATCTGATAGTGGCTTAGACTGTATAGAGATTTACTAAGAAAAAGCTATTATTTTCTACTATTATTAGCTATTTTAAAGAGATATCTTAATATTTTATTATATAGTTAATTATTAGAGTGTTTTATTATTAAAATATATTAACTATTCTTTATTAAAGTGATGAGATATTGATAGTATTCTGTTAAGAGACTAATATTAATTTAGTATTTTAGGGGTTATAGAGGGCTAAAGTATATTACGAAGATAATATATTAAAGTAAAATAAGTAATAAAGTTAATAAGCTAAATAAAGTATATATTTATTTTATATAAAAAATAAAATATAATAGACTAAGTATATAATAGTAAATGAGTGTTCTTATATACTAAAGTCTAAATATAGTGGATATAGTTATGGTTTAATAATGACTATATTGTTCTAGTTATTTTGAATATATCTATTACTATATAACTAGATATATTGGCTATGTTGCTTATATATATTATGTGACTGATCTAGTCTTGATCTCGTCTAAATTACCTGTGTAAACCTATTATCACTTCTGGGGTAGCCTTGCTTAGGTAAGTAGCGTTGCCGGACTCATCGATTGGCTGTGATTCATTGAATCTTCTGACATTAATAATCTTTAAATAATATATTAAGATATATAAAAAAAGCTTTTAGCGTAATAGAAGTAACTATATTTATAGTTTTATAAAACTATATCTAGAAGTAGATCTTTATCTAAGCCTTTTCTACTAACCGCTTATAGATATATTATAACTATTTATACAGTCCTTTAATTGCTAATATATCGATTGTTAATTTTATATATAGAATTGCCACAAACTATATATATTTTAAATAATTAGAATCATTATATTTATTAAGATAATTAAAAGAGTAGCGTGGTTTATTTATAGTATATATAGAGATTACTAATAGTATAGTATTAATAAGAACTTTAAAAATAAATAAATTAATTATATTACTAATCTATTCTTTAATATATAATAGACGAGCTAATATATTTATTAAAAGTAATTTTATTTATTATATTTATTCTAGTAGTAACTAATTTAGTTCTAAAAATATATCTATTTGGTTTAGACTATTTCTTAGTAGGCTATTCGTTATACTAAATAGATTCTTTAATGCTTAACCCGATCGTTGGGAAGTAGTAATATAATAATTTAATTCTTTAAATAAAAAGAGTTAGTGCAGTTCTTAAAGGCTTAACTTAAATAAATAAAGAGTAATTATACTGGCTCAACCCTTTAGATAAAAAAAGCGACGCGTTCTCGACCTTTTAGATAGAGGAGATAGATAACGTTTGAATCTAATATTATAAGCTAGATCCCGTCTTACTAGTCTAATATAGATCTAGGAATTAAGTAGATTCAAACGTGAGGAAAAGAAGGAAAAGGTTTGTAAAGATTTAGATTGTTAATATAGATGGATATGGGTCTTCTGAATGTCCTAGTGAACTGTCAGAAGATTCAATAAACCACAGCCAATCGATATGCCTGACAACGCTACTTACTAAGCAAGGCTACCTCTTGTATCGACAGGATTTACATAGGTAAATCTAACAAGAAAGGGAATCATGTGATTTCAATCATGTCTATAAGAAAACGGCTTGTTACATTTATAGAGAAGGTTATAAATAATTACTATTAGGATAGTACATTATGTTAATAGATAATATTACTCTATAATAATATCTATTAATAGGTAATACTTTATAGTAACTAATAAAACTATTAACTATATTAAATATATGATATATACAAGTGATATAGTAAATAAAGCCTAGCTATATTTATTATATATATATCTAATATAGCTAATAAAGTATAGCTATATTAATTATATTTTGATCTTAGTATATATAAATACTTATTTACTATTATATATTTAGTTTATTATATTTTATCTTTATACTATAATAGTATACTATTATTACTCTTTAATATATTTTATAATCTATTATTATAATAGTATTCTACTTTTACTTTAATTACCTTATAAATATTTTCTATTTAACTTTAATTAGTAGAATATCCACCTTTAATTTACATCTTAGTAACGAGTTATTAAACTATTTAATAATAAAACACTCTTATAATATAAAATATAAGAACTAAATAAATAATTAATCTTAACTAATATAGTAAGTAATACTTTAGAATTAATCTTAACTACTAATAGTACCTCTAGAACTATTATAAATAATATAACTCTTACTATTAAGCTTTAAAATATTCTTAAATATATTAATATTCTTAAAATAATATAAGATAACTAGTTAAAAATTAAAAAAGTTAAATTCTTTTTAAAAATACTAAGAATCTTTAATACTTTTCTAATCTAGATAATAATATATTTTGTAAATAATATTAAGAAATATAATAAAAAAGCTAGAAAGATCTTAGTTATATTAAGCTTTCTTATAGAAGATATAATAAAATAATTTACACTCTATATAAATAACTAGCTAAAGAATTCTAAAGTATAAAAAAAACTCAAAACTATCTCTCTATTTAGTAACTATAATTATTTTAAATCTAAGCTTAAGTAACTCTATAGAACTATTAATAAAAAACTTATTATAATATATAAAATTAAAAAAATTAAATAAGTTTAATCTATAAGAGAATATATCTTAAAATATCTATAAGTATTTAATAATCTTAAGTATAATAATTAAAAATACTAAAATTAGTTCTACTAAAGACTTAAAGAAAATGTTAAGAATATAATATCTATAATAAATCCTTAACTAGAAACTTTCTAAGAAATAATAAAGATAGTATTATAAATTAATCTTTAATAGTTTAATTAATAAATAAAAAAAAAAAGCAGCAGCTACTATAGAAAAAATTATTAAGTAAATATAAAGAAATTATAAGGACCTTAATATAATAAAAATAGAGATATTAAAATGCAGCTTAATACTATAGTTAGTAAGAAAGAAATAGCATAGTGTAAGTAGGATAAGATATATTATAAGTATAAACAAAAAGAGTATTTCTTATAATAATATTATTAAGGATAGGGCAATTAGAATAAAAATAGTAATTCTTAAAAAATAAATACTATTTATTAGTAAATTGCGACTATATAATAAATTATTTTTATTTTTAATAAAAGTAATAATAAATAAAAAAAATAGATTAACGAAGTTAAAGACTTCTAGAGATTAGAAGTAAATAAAGTATTTAAATAAGCGTTTTAGGAATATAGAAATAATAGCTTTAAATTAATTAAAGAACGCTTTGATTTAAGTTTAAAAAGAGAATTACTCTAAGAAAAAGACATTAAATTAGAAGAAGTGTACTATTATCTACAGCTAGTTAATAAGGAAAAAGGACTAATTAAAAAGCCCTATAGAGAAGACTAATATAAATAAACTGCTAGACAGTATATTAATAATTTTTTATTAGAAAGTAAAGATAAATATATCCTAACATTTTAAAATAATAGAACAGATTATAAGATTAACTATAAGGATCTAGATTAAGAATTAGATATTTTATAAAGAAATAAATAGCAGTACTAAGAGAGTAACTAACTAAGAAGAGTAGTTAAGAAATTTAAAAATAAAAAGAAAGAATAACGATTTATAAGTATTAAAAAACTAAAAAAAGAAATCTATAATAATATTAAATAATTATAAGCTTTATGAAGATAAAATAAGATAAAATTCTTTTAAAAAATCTCAAAAAATAAATTACTAGACATATACTAATTTTTAATTTATTAAAAGTTTCTAAAGATTAAATATAATGCTCCTAAAAGAAAGGAATATAGTTATATTATACCTAAGCTAATGTATTAAGAAGAATCCAAACAAATATAAAAAGATTATATTTTTAATTATAGAAAATGCCTATAATAAATATATTATAAATATAATATATATAGACAAAAAAATATAAAGCTTGCTAAAGAATTTAAATATATTTTATACTCAAAAAAATTCCAACTATATTACAAATAGCTAGAATATATTAAACAATGCTTATATATACATTATCTACAGTATAGAGAATAGCTCTATAAACAAATATATTAGATCTAGTATTATAAACTAATCTATCTAATATATTTTGTTAGCAAACAATAATATAAATAGACATCTTATATACTATTAATTATTTATCAATTAAAACATGATTACTCTAAGAATTTTAAAAATTATTAGTGCTACACAGAAGAGATTATATATTTATAGCACCATATAATTAGAGATAATTAGTATTATATAATAATATACTTGTTTTATAAGTAAACTATTAGAAATAAGTATAAATAATAAAAGATAGTTAATAAAGTAAAAAAAAGTTATATTATAAGACATTAATAAAATTATTATCTTATCACAGCAACTATGAAATTAAAAGAAACTATTATTATTATCTATAGGACTATTAATAGAAACCTAATAAAATTACTTCTAGACTTAGATACATTAATAAACTTTATTAATAAAATATATATAAGAAAACATAAAATTCTAATTATAATAATAAATTAATAGCAAATAGTATAAAATTTTAAAAAATAAATTATAATTAAAGGATACACACAATAAATCGCAATAACCTAGAAATCTAGAAAATATAAAAAGAATATAAAAATAGATCTAAGCCTATTTAAGTAAAGGGATTTTAATATAATCCTTAGAATAACTTAGCTTAAGGAGTATAATCCTATCATTAATTAAAAAAATAAAACTATATTAATAGACCTAAAGAAATTATAAACTAAAATATTAAAGATATAACTAAATTAATAGTTAAAAATAAAACTAATTAATAAAATTAAAAAAATTAGCTAATAAAACAAAACATAAAAAAAACCAAAAGAATTATATAAAAAAAAACTAAAAGAAATTATAGAAAAATTACTAAAAAAATACTATAAATTTATTGAGCTATTTATAAAAAGAGATTATTAACTATTAATATATCTACTAGAATATAAAGCTATAATTAAATTAAAATTAAAAACCGAACTTAAACAAATCAAGTAGCGATAAAAATTATTTTAAAAAATACAGACTAAAAAATAATTCACTACTAAATTTTATATTATAAAATATATATAAGAATTAAATGCATTAAACTTAGTATAAAATTTATTTATATTAAAAAAGGATAAAACATTATAAATAATACTTAATTATTAACTAATAAATAACTAGACAATTAATAATATAAATAAAGCACTATATTAAGAATAAAAAAAAGATTTATTATAAGGAGTATAAATTATAATAATATTCAATATTCAATAGAGATACTACAATCTATAAATAAAAGAAGAAAATATTCCAAAGATAGTATTCTTAATAGATTAAAGACTATACAAATAGATAGTTACTCTAATAAGACTCAAGAACTTACCTACTCAATTTATAAGATATATAATATATATCTTAAGAAACTACTTAAATAATTTTATTATTATATACTTTAATAATATTATTATCTTTTTAAAAGACTTTAACAAGTATAATAAACATATTAAAAAAGTCATAATAAAACTTATAAAAACAGGATTAACTTTTAAAATTAAAAAATATAAATTTAATACTACTTAAGTCAACTATTTAGAGATAGTATATACAATCTATAAACTCAAAATACCTAAGGAAAAGATAGATATAATCTTTAAATAACCAACTCTAAAAAGTACTTACAATATTTAATTATTTCTTAAAGCCACTGGTTATATTTAATAATATCTAGAAAAATACTTTGATATTACTAAATTAATAATAGAATTATTACAAAAGAATAAAGAATTTAAATAAATAGTAAAAAGATAAAAAGTATTTAAAGAAATAAAGAAACTTATTAAAAAAGCATTAATTATATAGCTATATAATCTAGAACTATAGAATATTATATAAATTAATACTTTAGGATATACCTTAAGAGCTATTTATAAATAAATAATAAAAGATAAAAAAGTACTTATTATTATATTCTATTTAAGAAAATTCATAGTAGTAGAGATTAATTATAATATACATAATAAAGAACTACTTATAATAATATAAGCTTTTTAATAATAGTAATATTACCTTTAAGAAGTAAAGTATAAAATAATTATAAAAAATAATTATTATAATCTAAAATACTTTATAATAATAAAAGAATTATTAAAAAGATAAATTAAATAGTATAAAGAACTATTAAAATTTAATTATAGAATTAAATATATTCTAAAAAAATAAAACGCTACTATAAATATATTAAGTAGAAGATCTAACTATATAATTAAGATAGAACTATTAAAAATAAATATTCTATAAAAAGAATTAAGAGTTATACAATATAATTATACTATAATAATTATAATCGTAATCTAGATTATAGATAATAAATTCTATCAACAACTATGATAGAAAACTACGAAAAATAAATAGTTATAAGAAGAAAAGAAACTTAGTTAAATAGAAGATAGAGATAGATTAATAATTTAAAATAGAATAATTAGAGTGCTATAAAGTATAATTAAAAAAGTTATTTAATAATACTATAATCCACCTATAAGAAGATATTAGAGAATTAATAGAATAATTAAACTTATTAGCTAAATATTCTACTTTTTTTATCTATAAAAAAGAGTTAAAAATTATATTAAATATTATAATAAATATAATTAAAATAAATCTATATACTATAAACCTTTTAGAAAAATATAAATACTAGAAATATTAAAAAAAGTATAAAAAAGTATTACTATTAACTTTATTTAAGAACTATTATAGTCTAAAGATTTAGTAATAAAAGTGATATATATTAATACTATAATAATAATTAACTAATTTATAAAATATATTATCCTAGAATCTATATTAAAAAATATAATAGTAAAATAATATATAAAGTTTATACTATAAAAAATTTTTATATAGATTAGATTACTAAATAAACTTATTATAGACTAAAATAAACTATTTATATTAAAATATTAATAGATAATTATAAAAGTATATAGAATATAATACAAACTATTAACTATAAATTATTAACAGACTAATAGCTAATCTAAAAGAATAATTTAGATAGTTAAATAATACTTTTAACATTATTTAGATTAGAAATAAGATAATTAGATAGAATTACTACTAATAGTATAATTTGTAATAAATAATGTTAAGAATGCTATTATGAAATAAATTCTACATTTTATAAATCTTAGAAAATATTTAAAAATAATATAGTTTAAAGTACTGCGAGATAAACTATTGAAAATAGTAATAATATAAGTTAAAAAATTACAAGTATTCTATTAGATAATATTAAAAGATATTAAGTAGTTAAAAAACTGAATAAAGATCTACTATAATAAAAAGTATAAGAACGCGCTAATCCTTAAAAAGAAAAAGAGAGTTTACTTACTACAATAAACTAACGAACAGAAAAATTTTAATATTCTAATAAAGAGACTAAGTAATAAACTTAATATAATTAAATATAGACCTTTTAGAATTTAGAAAAAACTTATTAATAATAATTATAAACTCTAACTATCTATAAGAATAAAAATACATCTAGTATTTTATATCTCATTATTAAAACTAATCAAAAACCTAGAAAATAATAACAACGAAATAAGCAAAAATAAATATAAAGTTAAAAAAATTCTAAAAAAAAAGTTAATAAATAAAAGAATTTTTTACTTAATTAATTAGAAGGGATATAGACCTAAACATAACTTATAGAAACTAATTAAGCACCTAAATTACCCTAAAAAGATTTAAACATTTCGCTAGAAAGGAAATTAAAAAAGATATAATTAAAATCGTTATTAGATAATAAAGAAAATTCTTATAAAGCAATAATAATCATTTTATTTATCTTTTATTGCTTAGCCTCTAATTTTTATTTTTCCACCTTAACACATTTTTACTTCTCTTTTTCTTCCTCTAAGCGCTCTAACTCCTCTATATCTTTTATATCTGTTTAAATAAATTCACCGGCACGTTTTTAAAGAAACCTTCTTTATTTTTTAAAATAAAAAAGTTTCGCCAATATAGTCTTCTTATCTTTATTAATCTTTCTTTAAGCAACTAAAAGCTTCTTCTATACAAGATTAAACAATACCATATCGCGATACTTATAATAACTAAAACTAATATACTCACTACAGTAACTTAAAATTTTAGATTTTATACATACTTTTCCTTAAATAACATAATAATAATAAAAAATTAATAAAATAACGTCTAACTATTCAACATAAAAATAAAAATTATTTTTATTAATATTTTTATTTAAAAATATAGTTAGAATATTACTGTAAAGAATATTTATAGAATAGCGACTAACTTATTAATAATATAGAGATACGAGACTATTTATATAATTATTAGAATGTTAGTCCTATAAGAAAGAGATTATTAGAAGATTTAATAAATTATAGTTAATTAATATATCTAATAATATTACTTACTAAGTAAAGCTACTTTTTATATTAATAGAATTTATATAGATAAATCTAATAAGAAAAAGAACTATATAACTTTAATTATGTCTATAAAAAAATAGCTTATTATATTTATAAAAAAGATTATAAATAACTACTATTAGAATAGTATATTATATTAATAAGTAATATTACTCTATAGTAATATCTATTAATAAATAATACTTTATAATAACTAATAAAACTGCTGACTATATTAGGTATATAATATATATAAGTAATATAGTAAATAGAGCCTAGCTATATTTACTATATATATACTCAATATAGTCAATAGAGTATAGCTATATTAACTATATTTTAATCTTAGTATATATAAATACTTATTTACTATTATATATTTAGTCTATTATGTTTTATCTTTATACTATAATAATATATTACTATTACTCTTTAATATATTTTGTAGCTTATTATTGCGATAGTACTTTATTTTTACTTTAATTGCCTTATAAACGTTCCTCATTCAACTTTGGTTAGCAGAATATCCACCTTTGATTCACATCTTGGTGACGAGTTGTTGAACCGTTTGACATGAACTAGGTCTAGACTAGGGGTTTCCGCTATACTAGAACAGGTGCGGTTATACCATGAGGGCGAAGCTCGAGTACTTCAGGGCCAGGACCCTAACAATTAGTAAGCTTATAGAGTTTTTTATAGAGATTCCTCTCTATAAGCCTTTATAAGCTTAGTTAGATACGCTGTCTGTTATAGCCTCAGGGCTGGGTATAGACGTTAAATATGATTAAATAATAATAATAATAATAATATCTAGCTTAGAATTATTTAAATATAGATTAATACTTTCTAAAGCTTCTAGAAAATTAATAACTTTTTATATAGTTTTTTTTAGATTTATTACTCTAAAATTAAGTAGAATAGATCTATTATTATAATTTAAGATTTATTTAAAATCTCTAAAAGAGTTAATAATTATAAATTCTTATATTTGATATACTAAGTCTATATTTAATATTTAGAGATCTTTATAAGTTAAAATAATCTAGATTTAGTCTTTAAATAGCTATTTTCTAGACTATATATAGATATTATTTTTATATAGATTTATAGAGAGTATTATTACTATAGAGTAGCTTAAAAAAAGCTAAAGTAGTCTAATAGTATAATAGTATTATTTAATATTTAATAAAGTTTTAGTTAGTTCTAAAGTTATTTTCTTAAGTAGTAGCTTTAATAAAATAATATAGAATATATCTATTATTATTTAAATTTAATAATTAATTAGAGCTTATATTTTTTCTAAATAATTTTTTTAATTATATTACTAGAGCTTTACTTTATATAAAGCTATTATTTAGATAGTAGTTTTTTAAATTTATTATATTAAACTTAGAGAAAAGCTTTAGACTTTATATAAAATCTATATCTATTTCTTAGTATTTTAGCTTTTTTATAAATAATATTTATAATAATTTTTAAAAGAGAGTTTTAAATTTAAAAATATTTTTAATTATTTAGTAATTTCTAGATAAAATATTATTAAAATATTATTAAAATATTTATTATTAATATTTAAATTTATTAAATTTAGTCTTTAAGCTTTTTATTAATTTTTTTAATAAATAAAGTAGCTTTAGTTTTTTTAAAATTAAATTTAATACTATTAGTATACTTCTAGTTAATAATAGCTTTAACTATTACTTTTAATTATTTATAAATTTTATCTATTAAGCTCTTCTAGATTATAAAGTTTAAATTATTTATATATAAGATTACTTTTATATCTAGAATATAATACTTTATAATTTAAAAAATCTCTAATATATAGAGAAAGAATAGAATTAAAAATACTAATAATCTTTAAAATAAATTTAAAATAATAAATTATATATTAATTTTATAATTATTAATTATAAGACTTACTTATCTATTTATAAAAAAAGATAGAATCTACTTTATAAGATTATTATTAATATTAATAGTTTCTATAGCCTAGGTAACCCGCCGGGAAAATCAAAATCTGACTTTTTGAAATTCAATATCTTTAGATGGTATCCAGGGATTCGGTATGCTCCCTAGACCTTCTAAACCCGATAAGGCTCCTCTAAACCCTGGGGGGTAGGCGCTAGGCTAGGTGCCCCCAAATGAGGCTTATATAGATATCCTAGCTAGAATAGTACTGTCAGCGTCTTTTATAGCTACTATAATAGCTCTTTAAAATAAGAGTATCTTTTTTAGTCTAGAACTTGATTTTAAAAGTCCTTTTTCTCTTTTAGATAGTACTATTTTATTAAAAAGATCTTTTAAAGTTCTAGAGAAGAGACTATAAGAATATAGTTTTAAGAATTTAAAATATTCTCTAATAAAGTTTTTATTTAATTTTATATATAGAGATATAGAAAAGACTTTATTAAAGTATATAATTAGTGTTTATAAAATTATATTTTTAGAATTAAACATTATTAAGATTTATATAATCTTTCTAGTTTAGAGCCTTAAATAATATCTTAGAGTATAATTAGATATTATAGAAATCTAAATCATATCTTAATTAATAGTCTATAACTATTTAAATATTTTAAATTATAACTAAGAATCTTTAATAATAGAAGAAAGTTACTAAAATAAATAATAATCTATATTTCTCTATAAAATGATATTAATTAAGATTATATATATCTTTTTTACTAATCTAAATTAATATACTAAGTCTATAAAGCTATATAAAGTTTTATCTTTAATATTAAAATAGCTATTAATAATAAAGTTTACTTTTTAAATTATTTTAAAAGCGGTAAAAGCTCTTTAGTAAATAGATATAATAGCTATAAATCTTTATAAATAATAAATTATTTTAAATTTATTAAAGTGTAAGTCTATCTAGAAAGTATAAAATTAATCTATAGTGAGAATAAGGAAGACTATAGGTTTATATTTAGATATTAGAATAAAGAGATAGTTCTTAAATAAGTTAAAGAGGATATTATTTTATATTTAAACTATTATTTAGCTTAAATAGGTTTTCTAAGCTTTGTTAGAGTAATTAATATTAATTATATTGATTTAGAGGCTATTTTAGTACTTATAAAGTCTAAAATTATTATTAGAATACTTTTTCTAGTCTATATAGTTCTTTTAGTAATTATTTATTACTAGGCTAACTCTATAGTTATTTTAGTAAAACTAAATCTATAATAGTATAAGCTTAAGATATATATAGTATTAACAGTCTATTATAGTTTTTTTAGTTTAGAGCTTACTCTAGCTTATAAAGAAATTAAATTAGAAGATGTTTATACTTTAATAAAAGACTTTATATAGATTAAATTACTAATAGCTATCTAGACTACTAGCTAGTAAGCTTTTATTATTATAATAATAAAAAGTCTAAAAGATGTCTATAAACTATTATTTTAAAAGATTTACTTTAAGAGTAATAAATATAAAATAATCTTTTATTATAATATTAATAAAAATTTAGTTTATATTTAATATTATAGTATTAGCTATTAAGCTTATAAAACTTATAATAATTAGCTAAAGCTTTATTTAATATATATTAGTCTTTATAAAGTTTAGAATTATATTTATAATATATAGAGTTATACTATTAAAGTATACTATCTATATCTATATATATCTACTAAGTATAATAATTATAAAGATAGATATTAAATTAATTTTTTAAACTATTTTAAGCTTTAAAAGATCTATTAATATCTTCATAAATAGCTCTTTATTATTAAGATTATTATATCTATTTTAATTTATAAATATAAAGCCTAGAAGAATATAATTAAAAAAATTTTATTTTTAATAGATCTTAAAATCCTTTTTAAAAAATAAAGCTAAGAATCTAATAATAAGATTATAATAAAAACTTTAAAAACTATTTTATTAATTTTTTTTCTATTTTATTTATTTTTATATCTTTAATTAGTATCTAGAGCTATTCTTATTTATATTAATTATTTAATATAACTATAATTATATCTATTTTACTACTATAAGAGCTTTAAAAATAGAAATTAAATAGTAAATAGATATTATATATTTATAAAAACTTTATATTCTTAATAATTTTATTTATCTAGGCTATCTGTTTTACTAATTTAGAAAAGAGAAAAAAAACTAATAGATATTTATAGTAATCTATAAAGACTTTATAAAGATTATTAAGATTAAAAATTAATTTAATTTAATAAATTATCTTTATATCTAAGTCTTAGATATATAGAAGTTCTTTATAATTAATAATTAAATATTTAAACGTACTAGAATAGTTAACTATTATAATATATAGATTGGGGCTAGCTATATTTAGTAGAGAGCTTTATCTAGATATTAATAAATAATTAAAAATACTAATTAAAACTAGTTTATAGTAGATAAATATCTATTAATAGATAATTTTAATATTTATAGCTTTATATAGAATATATAAATTATAAAAAGAGTTAATACTAATTTTTTAAAATAGATTATCGATTAGCACTCTTTATATATTAATAATAAATTTAAAGAAACTACTTACTATAAAGACTTTCTTAAAGTATTAATAATTAATTTAATACTATCCTTACTAGCTTTAGAGCTATTATAAATCTAAAAAATTAACTATAATAAATCTATAATATTAGATTATAAATTTATTATTTTAATTTAAAATACTCTAAAAATTCTTTTTATAGAGAATACCTCTAAAGAGATTATTAGATAATAGATTAAGACTTTATAAACTAATAAAAAAGCTTTTAAGTTAACTATTATAGTTTAGATATTAAAAACTATTAATTATTCTATTCTTAGTAATAACTACACTAAAATAAGTCTAAAAAAGAAAACTAAATAGATATAATTTACTCTAACTAGTATACTTAATAGATATACTAAAATAATATAATTTTATATTTACTTTAAATATTAGTAATAGTTAAAACTATAATATATTTAAAGCTTATAGACTTTAATCTATAAATAATAATAAACTAAGATCTATATTAAGACTATTATTAGAGCCATTAAAGCTGATTATTACTAGTAAATAAAAAACGCTAAATATATCTACTAAAAGGCTTTTCTTAGAAATAAATTAGAAAAAAATTCTATAAACTCTTTTTTAGATGACTTTAGAGAGAATAAAATTAATATAATTAACTTTAATAGATATTAGTAAACTTTAAAGTATACTAAGCTCTTTAGAAATCTTATTATACTAGCTCTATAAAAACTAAATTTAAAAATAGATCTAGCTACTATTCTTAGTAAAAAAGAAATTTTAATTTAATAAATAATATTTTTTATTACTTCTTAGAGTATTTCTTTAAAGAAATAATCTAACAGATTTATCTATATATTTATAACATTAAAGTAAGTATATTAAACTTTATTTAGCTAAAATATTAAAAAAACTCTAGAAACTAATAGATTAAATTTTAAAGCTTATAGATTATTTTAAATACTAGATTTCTTTTAAATTATAATATTAATTAGATAATATTTCTACTTAAAAATATATTTAGATACTTAGAAGATTACTAAAGATATTTTATTTAAAAAGTCTAGTAAATCCAATTACTTTTATATTAAAATTTAGTAGATAATAAGCCTATTAAGCTATCTAGATAAGATTATTAAAAAGCTTATTATAGAGCTTATAGCGGACTAATATAAAGCCTAGAGGATTTTATATCTAGATTAAATAGGCTCTAGACAGAGCCGGGACGCTATAGATATAGTAGTTTATTTAGTATAGATAGTATACTAAAAATAGACTAAGAAACTTCTAATAAATACTGTTTTTATTAATATTATAGAGACTTTTAACTATATTAACTTTTATAAACTTACTTAGGTTATAGAGACTATTAATATTAATAATAATCTTATAAAATAGATTCTATTCTTTTTTATAGGTAAATAGGTAAGCTTTATAATTAATAGTTATAAAACTAATATATAGTCTATTATTTTAAACTTATCTTAAAGATTATTAATATTTTTAATTCTATTTCTTTTTTATATATTAGAGGTCTTTTAAACTATAAAATACTATATTCTAAATATAAAAGTAATCTTATATATAGATAATTTAGACTTTATAGTTTAAAAAAGCTTAATAGATAAGGTCTATAGATAATTAAAAATAATAGTTAAAGCTATTATTAATTAAAAATATACTAATAGTATTAAATTTAATTTTAAAAAAATTAAAGCTACTCTATTTATTAAGAAAATTAATAAAAAGCTTAAAGACTAAATTTAATAAATCTAGATATTAATAATAGATATTTTAATAACATTCTACCTAAAAACTATTAAATAATTAAAGATATTCTTAGATCTAAAATTTTTATTTAAAAATTACTATAAATACTATTTATAAAAAAGCTAAAATATTAAAAAGTAGATATAGATTTTATATAAAACTTAAAGCCTTCTTTTAGACTTAATATAGTAAATCTAGAAGACTATTATCTAGGTAATAGCCTTATATAAGATAAAGATCTAATAATATAGCTAGAAAAACTATTTAAAAAAAATATAAATTCTAATTAATTACTAGGCTCAAGTGATAATAAATATATTTTATATTATCTTATTAAAGCTATTACTTAGAGAAGTAGCTTTAGAACTAGCTAAAGTTCTATTAAATACTAAATAATATTATTATACTATTAGACTTTTTAGACTTTTTTTAAACTACTTTATAGTAATAGTACTTTTTATAAATCTATATAAAAGCAATATCTATATATAGTTTAAAGAATAACTACTAGAAGACTAGATCTAAATAATTTTAATCTATAAAGACCTTTAAATACTAAATATAGATCTAGTATATTAAGTATAAGAATCTATAATTATTAACTCTTCTAGAGACTTTAAATAAATTTTAAATTATAATAATAGATCTATTCTACTTAATTTTAAAATAGTAAATCTAAAAAGAGCTATATAAGAAGCTATTAATCTTTTAAAAGCTTTAAAAGATATTAGTTTATATTTAGATAATTCTAAGTTAAATAATAAATAAATTAATATTACTATAGCTTATAAGTTATTAATTAATTTTTAAAAATTATATTTAGTATTTTTAGATACTAATTTTAAAGTATTTAATATAGAATTAATAGATATAGTTAAAGCCCTAGAATAAATATTAATAGATAATTTTTTAAGTTTAATTAGAATACTTTTAGATATATAAGCTATTATAAGCTATTTATAATATATTTAGTTAAATTTAAGATAAGCTTTAACGTTTAGAATATATACTTTAGCTAGATAGTTATAGATTATTAGCTATAAAATATTTATATACTAGATTTTAAACTATAAAAATATCTTTAATAATAAAAAAGCTAATAAAATTATTAAAAAACTATTAAAAAACTATTAATTAATAAATATTTAAGTATTTTATTTATTTATATTTAATATATTTATATTAAAATCTTTAGAGTCTCTAAGACTAACTAACTTACTAAATAGCTTATAAAGTATATTTAATAGTTAAATTAGTAAGCTTATAATTCTTTAAAAAATTAAAAGCTTAATTTAATAATTATAGACATTTATAAATATTTAGTATAGTAATATTACTAATTTAAAACTAATTATATTCTAATTAGTAGTTTTTTATACTAAATTAAAGCTTAAAACTTTTTAGAATATCTAAAGTATTCTAAAAATAATAAAATAATAAAATATCTTTTTATTAATTACTAAAAATAATATTATTAATAAGCTAAACTACTAGAGGACTTTACTAAAATAGAGATTAAAAAACTATAATCTAATAAAATATACTCTAAAATATATTTATTAGAAAATTTTAAGACTATTAAAATACTTTTAATATTTATAGTAACTATTAAAGAGTATAAAAATAATAAATAGATTAAAGAATAAGCTTATAAGACTAATAATTAAAAGATTAAGAATTTAAAAGATAAAGTAGATAAAAAAGCTAAAGAGAAAAAAAATAATAAAATTAGATAATCTGCTATTAGCTGATAATATTCTATTATTATTAATTATAAAAAGGAGGCCTTAGGTCTACTATTTATTAATAAGCCTCTAAATCGCTCTGTGTATATAAGTAGTTTAGGGTAAAAAAAGCGCTAGATATTTGTTATATTTAGAGTCCGTTTGTAAGCTTATAGGGTCTCTTATAGGGGTCTTCCCCCTATAAGCCCTTATAAGCTTAGTTAGACACGCTGTCTGTCATAGCCTCAGGGTTGGGTATGGACGTTAAACTTGAATAAATAATAATAATAATAATAAATAGTTATATATCTTTATATTATTAATAAATTAGTTATTACTTCTATAAATATTTTTTATAGTAATATTTTTTAACTATATTTTTAAAATAAAATATTAATATTAAAAATCTTTAATTATATATTAAATAATCTAGTATAATTCTTTTAATTTTTTATTATTATTATACTTTTTAAAAGAAAATATATATAAAGTCTAAAATTTTAAAATATTATAACAAGTATATTTATATTAATAGTTATAAATATTATAATATAACTTTATTTAATTTTATATAGAAAAAGTTATTTAAAGCTTAGAAAAAGATTAAAATTAATAATAATTAGTTAAATATTAAACTTAAAGTTTTTTTTATAAAATATACTTACTTATATAAATAAAAAAATTTTCTTTAAAAATGTATTAGTAAATTTATTCAAATAAATATAAAAAATATAGAGAAGTTAAAACATTTAAAAAAAAAAAAAAAAAATAGTTAAAAATAAAAAAACTAAAAATTAAATAATATAAAATAAATAAAATAATTATTACTACTATATAAAAATTTTTATTATTATTTAATAATTTTAATTATATTTTTTCTAATTTCTTTACTAGCAAAATGTTTAAATTTTTTTAAAATAATTTAAATATCTAATTAGTTTTTATAAATTATATTTAGATCTATATTTTTTTTTATTAATTTTTTATTTAAAATTTTTTTAATTTTATACTTGTTTTTACTTATTTTATTATTATTATTTTTTAGATTTTTAGTTAATTTTAATAATAAAATATAAAATATTAGATATATCTTTATTTTTATAAATAATTAAAGTTTATAATTATTATTAATAAAATTTTTTTAAATTTTAAAAGATTTATATTTAACTAAATTAAGTTTATTATTTAATCTTTTTATTAGAATATTAAAATTTTTTTATTTAATAATTTATTATAATAAATAGACTTTTTTTTTAAAAAAAAATTAATATATTTTTATATTTTTTATTATAATAAATCTTTATTTAATTTTCTATCTATTTAATATCTTTAGATATTATTTAATAGAATATTTATAGTTTTTTAATTTTATTATAGTTTTAAATAGTTTTTTTTATAGTACTTTAAATTATATTATTTTTAAATATTATTTAAGATTTATAAAATATAAAATTTATTTTATTATAGTATTTTTAATATTATTTAATATAAATTATACTATTAATAATAATTCTATTTAGTTATTTTAGTTCTAATCTAAATAATATTAAAAATATTATTTAACTATTTATATTATTTTTTTTAATTATCTATTAGTTTATTAATAATTTATAGTTAATAATCTATATTATATTTTATATATCTTTATAATTATTTATTAATATTTTAATATAAATAACTTATCTTAGTTAGTAATAAATTTATTTAATAATCTAGTTTATATAAAAACTTTTTATAATATTAATTTTATATATTATTTAATTATTATTTCTTTTAATATTAATTTAAAAATAATGTATTTTATAAATTAGTTAATTATTATTATTGTCAGAAGATTCGATGAATCTTAGCTAATCGACCCAATGCAACAGCGCTACTTACTAAGTAAGGCTACCTCTTGTTATCGACAGGATTTATATAGATAAATCTAACGAGAAAAGGAATTATATAATTATAATTATATCTATAATAATAGCAGTTATTATAAAAAGAAAAAAGTTACTACTACTAGAATAGTATATTATATTAATATAGTAATATTATTTTATAGTGATATTTATTATTAAAGAATACTTTATAATAATTAATAAGATTAATAACTATATAGAAATATGTAACTATCTATTAATATAGTTAAATATAGTTAAATTATATTTAACTATATTAATAGTAATATAATTAATAGAGTAGTAACTATATTTTTTATATTTAAACTTTAGTATATAAGAATATTTATTTATTAATATATATTTAGTTTATTATATTTTATTTTTATATTAAATAGTATACTATTATTTACTTAATTAATATCTTTACAGTTTATTATAATAATAGTACTCTATTTTATCTTTAAAAATTATCTATTTTGTTATTTAATTGTTTTTTATTAGTAGAATAATCTACTTAATTTATATCTTATAATGAGTTGTTAGTTTAAGTTTTAATAATAAAACATCTTTATAATATAAAGTGTAAGAACTAGATAAGTAATTAATTTTAGCTAATATAATAAGTAATATTCTAAAACTAATTTTATTTATTAGTAATATCTCTAGAACTATTATAAATACTATAACTCTTACTATTAAGCTTTAAGATATTTTTATATATATTAATACTCTTAAAGTAATATAAGATAACTAATTAAAGATTAAGAAGATTAAATTCTTTTTAGAAATATTAAAAACTTTTAATACTTTTTTAATTTAAATAATAATCTTGTCAAAACGTATCAACCGTTCTTTACCAAAGCGGTAATATGTTGGTAGTATTCTACTGATAGACTAACATCAACTTAGTATCTTAGAGGTTTATAAAGAGCTAAAGTATATTATAAAGGCAATATACTAAAGTAAAATAAATAATAAAATTAATAAACTAAATAAAATATAATAAACTAAATATATAATAATAAATAAGTATTTTTATATACTAGAGTTTTTATATAGTAATTATAGTTATATTCTTATAATAGCTATATTAGATATATTTAAACTATTATAGTATATATAGTAGTTTCTAATAATCTATTATATTTATTATATAGTTATATATATTATACATCTTCACTAAATATATTTCTATTATAATAATATAGCTGTACTCTTAGATATATTTTTACTAATTAGATTATATAAATACTTATATAGCTACTTTTATCTTTATTAGTATAATTAGATAATCTATTTTATAAAAATTTTAGATTAGTTTTATTTATCTAAGTAGTGTTTATTACTATATTAATTAGCTAAGTAATAAGTAATTTTCTAATAATCTTCTCTTCTAAAGACTAGCATTTTAATAG
>MJVA01000607.1:0-21891 GCA_001939245.1 Talaromyces wortmannii
TATTAAAAATTTAATATAATAAATTATATTTTTATAATATATTATTTTAAATTAAAATAAGTTATTTATTAGTAAATTTTAATAAATTATATACTATTACTTAAAAATATAATATTAACTATTAATAATAGCTTATTTATAAATAGATAAATAAATTAAATATTAAAATTAGCTTATAAAATATTTTCTTTAATATTATATAAACTATAAATAAATAAACTAGTTATATTAAATTTGATTAATATAAAATATATATAATAATAATTAATATAATATTATAAAGTAATTTTTAATAAAAATCTTTATAGAATTCTAAAAAGATCTAAAAATAAATATATTTTAAAATATACTACTAAATCTAAAAAATAAAGAACTATAAGTTATAAATTAAATAAAAAAACTTTATACTAAATAAAAGTATACTTAAAAATATTTAAAAGAAGCTAAAAAAGCTTAAATAAAGTACTATAATTAAAAAAGAATCTATTAAAAGTTTAAAATTAAAGAATAAATTATATTTTAAATAAAGAATATAGTCTTATTTTAATATAATAAAAAGCTAGTTAATAAATATTTATAAACTAGATCTTATTTTAAAATATAAAAAGATTTATTTAGTATTCTATATCTTTTTATTAAAATTATATTATATTAATACTAAAAATTATATATCTCTAAAATTAGTATTAATAAATAATAAATCTAAATATATTATATAGAAAATAATTTAAAATTAAAAATAAAATAAAAAAATAGAATATTTAATTTAATAAAAAAAATAATTAAATAAAGAAGTTATATAGAAATTAAAAAATATAATGAATTAAACTAAAGCTCTAAATATCTATTTTAAAAAAAAATTAAAGATTATATTACTTTAGAACTATATTAATAAATTAAAAAGAATAAAGATAAAAAAACTTTTTATTAAAGATTTAAAAATTATATATATAATATAAATAAAATAAAAAATAAAATAAATTTAAATTATTTAAAAATATTAAAAATATAAACTCTAAAGAGTATTATATTAAAATATTATTATATTTATAAAAAACTTTATAGACTATATAAAAGATATTTTAATTTAAATTTAAAAATTATAGTATCGCTATATAAAAAGAAACTTTTTAAATAAATCTATAAAAATAAAAATAGTTATTAAATATATATTAGATTTTATATAAAATATAATAAAACTTATATATTTTAGCTAATAAATATATAAATTTAGAATTAAATCTAATATTATAATTATTAAAAAGTTCTTTATAGTTAAAAATAGATAATCTATACTATATATAAAGTAATATAGTTAGTTTATATAAAATAGTAATACTTAATATAAAATTATTAAAAAGAATAAAATATTTATTTAAAAACTACTAGATTAAAGATAAAAGATTTATTATTATAATAGTAAATAAATTATTTTATTTAGCTATAGTAAAAGTAAAATTATCTATATTAAATAAAGACTTTATTAAATAAAGTTTAGATTAATAATATATTATTATATTTAATATTTTAATAATATTCTTCTAATTAGTAATATATTTTATTATTAATATAATAATCTATATAGCTTAATTAAGCTATTTTATAGAAATTTATTAAATATTAGTATCTATAGTAATATATAAATAAATAAAATATTTACTAAATAATACTTAGTTATAGATTTTTTTATTCTTTTATAATAAAAATAAGATTTAAATTTAAAGTTAAAACATTTTAGATTAAAATTAATAACTAGTTACTAAAGGTAATACTAATAAAGTAAAAAATATACCTCTAAAAGATATATATAAAATTTTTAAAATAAAAGGATTAATATATTAAAAAATAAAGCTTTAGTCTTTTTCTTATCTTTATTATTATTATTATTATTATTATCTCTGCTAGCTTTAGTAGAGAAAAATAAATAAATTTATTTTTTCTTTTTTATAAAAAAAGTAGTAATAATAAATAATTTTTTAATTAATTATTTTTATATTATAGAATATAATATATTAGTAGATATATTATTAACTAAATAAATCAATTAAATATAATTAAAGATAGAAATATCTCTATTTAAAAAAAAAGTAATTAGTAACTTATTAATAAGATAATAAAAAATCTTTTTTTAGAAGATATATTATAAATTATTAATAAATAATAAACTAAATAAATATTTAATTATATATCGTAAGTGATATAAAATAATTAATAGAAGATATAATACTTATATTAAAATAGATAGATAAATAAGAGAGTAAAAAGAAAATAAAAAAAATAAATAATAAGTTAATTTATAAATAATATATTAATAATATATATAAATAGATTTTTATACTATATATACTAGTCTTTATAATAATAATATTTAAGTTTATTTATATTTTTTAAAAAAATCTATACAAATACTACTAATATAGATTTTTAGAAAAAAAGAGATAATATAAAGCTATATCTTATTATATTAGCTATATAAAGAGCTTTATTAAGCTATTAAATAAGAATATATATATTATTTTAATCTTTATATAAAGGATATTAAAGGTTAGTAATCAATTTAATTATATAGTAAACTATAGCTTTACTATTAAATCCTATTCTTGTCTACTTTCTATATATTATTCTCACATTTAATAATTCTTTTTATAATTAATATATTTAAATATAACTTTTTAACTTTATTTAAAAAAATGATTTTAAATTAAATATCTTTTTATATAAATATTATATATAAAATATTTATAAAAATATTAAATATAAATATATTTATATTTTTAATATTTTATATATATTTTATATTATTTTTTTTAGTAATAAAACTTATTAATATAAAATTTAAATTATTAAATTATATTTTTTAAAATTATTATATTAATTATTAATAAATATATAAATTTAATAATTAAAATTTTTTTTTAATAGTAAAATTTAATTAGTTAATTAAAAAAAATAATTTATATATTATTTTTCTAAATATATTAATTTTAAATTAATAATTTTATTTTTCTAATTTTTATTTATTCTAAAATATTAAGATTTATAAAATATATTTTAATTTTATTTATAATAATTTTTTAAATAAATATCTATATTTATATTTTAATATTAAAAATTTTAATTTAGTATATAATATAGATTTTTAAAATTTTAACTATAGTAATATTAAAAATCTAAAAATTAATATTTTTAAATAAAAATTAATATATAATAATTATTATATAATTAATAAATATAAACCTAAAGATTTATTTAATTATTTTAATTTATATCTACTCTATTTACTTAATAATATTAATAGATCTAGTTTAATAAAGTTTTTTATAAATTAAAATATTATAAATTTTAATTATAATTTTATTATTAATTTCTAATTTAGTAAATAAAATTTTT
This sequence comes from Talaromyces wortmannii, assembly GCA_001939245.1. NCBI lineage: Eukaryota > Fungi > Ascomycota > Eurotiomycetes > Eurotiales > Trichocomaceae > Talaromyces > Talaromyces wortmannii. Next base: position 3,391 of record MJVA01000607.1, read on the forward strand.
AAAATTAATATATTTATATTGTGCAGCTGCAGACAGGCAAATCCGCACTAAGAAGCTTCCTCGCCAGCGTCAAGATTGAAGAATCCCCGCTATGCCCATGCGGCTTTGGCTACTAGGATAGCGAGCACGTACTTACCAGCTGCTTATTATACCGCTAACTACGCCAGCAGACCCTTTAGAAAGATAGCTAAGAGACTAACTTTAAGTACTTATTCAGCGAGCTAGCCTAGATTAAGAAAATTATTAAATTTATATTAAAAATAAATCTTTTAATTTAATTTTAATATATGTTTCTCTCTAAATTCTATTTGTAGTGAGTATGATTGTTTTTTATAGAGATTTTACTGTCTATGTATCTTTAGATATATAGGTTACTGTAAGTCACTATTTAAAGCTATTTGACTATTTATTATTTTATTTTTTATTTTATTTTTATTTCTTTATTTCTTTAACTCGCGCGCGTTTGTTGTATTGATTTTTTAGTGTTAGTAGCTACTATAGTGTTTTATTTCTTTTTTTAGCTATAGAGATTTGTTTATATATATTTTTTATTAATATTGAGCGTTCTATTTGTTAATTTTATATAATTTTATTATAAGAACGATATTAAAATATAATTTTATAAGGTTTTTACTATTAATATAGTTTTAAAAGCTTAATAACTATAGCTTGTTAAGCTATTAAGACTCTATCTTAATAGTGCTAGTAGTATTATACTAACTTCTAATTCTATTTAATAATATAACCTTATTTACATTTTACTTTTATTATTGTATAATTAGGCTACTATTTAGTGTATATACTACTAGCTACTAGGGCTTATATATATGAATGAATAAATCAATCAATCAATCAATCAATATATTTATATTATAAATTAAAAAAATAAATACTAATTTTAAATTAATTTATTATTTTTAAATTTAAAAGCTTTTCTAAAAGATTAATATTAATTAAAAAATATTTTAAAAAATAATTAATATTTATTTAATAATAATTTCTTTATAAATTAATATAATATTTTATTAAATTTATTTTAAAACTTTTTTAAAGCTAATTAATATCTCTAAAATTTTATTTAAATAAATATTTTTAGTAAAGTTATATATATAAATAATAAAAGTAATAATAAATCTATTTTTAAAATACTTTTAATTTTTATTAATATAATAAAAAAATTTTTAAATAATTTTATCTAGTTTCTTTATACTTATAATTTTAAAGTAATATTAATATAGTTTTTTTTTATATATAATAAAAGTAAATTTTTTATTATAAAAAAAGATTAATTTATTTTTTTAAACTATTAATATAATTAATTTTAATAAAATTGATACTATTTAATAGCTAAAAGAGTTAATTATAATTAATTAAAATCTAGACTGGATTTAGCTAGATTTAGATAAGTAATTTTAAAAATTCGTTCCGCATAGAAAGAGCAATATCTAATATTTATATTAAAAATATACTAGTTAGTACTTAATAAATATAAATTTAAAAGTATAAGTTTTTTTTTAATATTTTATTATTTAGTATATAAAAAAGAGTATATAATAATTTTTAGTAATTAAATCTTTATAAATTATAATTAAAATATTATTAATATATTTTATAATAAATATTCTAAAATATATATATTAAATTTATTTAATAAAATTAATATTAAAGAATAAAAATAAGATTAAAAATAAAAATTTTTTTTTATAAAATATTAATATTAATTAAAAACTTATCTATATCACTTTTTATAAAAATAATTAATATATAATAATTAGCGAGGCCTGTAGAAGGCTGCCGAAGCTGCCGCACGCTTGATCCAGTACCAAGCTTTGCACCGAATCTCTAGGGCATTTAAGCACACCAGTAGGCAGGCTATAGAGGTCTATTTGTATATACCGCCTCTAAAGTTAATATTAGCTCGCTTAACTAAAGAAGTTTACTTAAAAATTATAATTTTTTTACTATAGTAGATACTATATTAAATATAAAATATTATTTTTATTTAAAATCTATTTATATTATTATTATATTATTTAGAATATACTATTAAGACTTTATTAAAATAAAATATTTATAAATAGATTAAATAATTAAATTATTTATAGTATTATTATAGTAATAATTCTCTAAAATAATTATAAATAAAAATTAAAAAATAATATTAAAAGTTTACAAAAACTATTTTTTATTATAATTCTTTATAAATAGTAGTAATTTTAATAAAAGAATTAAAACTAATATCTATTTTTTAAATTTTAAAAAAATCTAACTATTAATAAACTTTATAATAATATATATTATTTATATAAAGAAATTAAAAGATATTAACTAGATATTTATAATAATTAAAAAGTAATATAAGTATAAAAATTTTAAAAAAATTATAATTTATATTAATAATTAAATAATAATTAATATTTATAATATATTTTAATAATTTTTAAATTAATATATTTTTAAATTAATATATTTTTAAATTAATATATTTTTAAATAAATTATATATTATTTTAATTTTCTAAAAGCTATTAACTAGTAAATCTAAATTTAGTAAATTTTAAATTATAAAAATATATCTAATAATAAAAAAGTAGATTATTTAATAAAATTTATTATTTAAAATATTATTTAATATATTTATATTATAAAAAAATATATAAATAAAATAATATTTATTTAGACTATTTTTTATATTTTTTTATATAATTTTTAATTTGTTATTTTTTTACTAAAATATAATTTTTATAATAATATATTAATAATAACTATAAATAAATTTTATAAGATAATAAAAAAAGTAATAAGAGCTTATTAAATATAAATAATATTTTTATTAAATATTAATTAAGCTAAAAAAATATTATTAATATTATATATAAACTTAAAATAAGTTTAAAACTTTATATTAATATAATTATAAATAAATAAATTAATATTAAAAAACTTTTTTACTAATATTAAGATTAAAAAAATTTTATTATATCTATATAGCTTTAATTATTAAAATAATAAATATATATTTATTAATTATTTATTATATTACTAACTATATTAATAGAATTTTTAAAATAATTATTAAATTTATACTAAAAATAGATTTTTTAATTTAATTCTAATATATCTTTTTTTTTAAATTTTATTTATAATAAATATAATTATTTTTTATAAAGATTTTACTATCTATATATTTTTAAATATATAAATTATTATAAATTACTATTTAAAACTATCTAATTATTTATTATTTTATTTTTTATTTTATTTTTATTTTTTTATTTTTTTAATTTATATATATTTACTATACTAATTTTTAATATTAGTAGCTATTATAATATTTTATTTTTTTCTCTTAAATTATATAGATTTATATATTTTTTTTATTAATATTAAATATTCTATTTATTAATTTTATATAATTTTATATAGTTTTATTATAAGAGTAATATTAAAATAAAATTTTATAAGATTTTTATTATTAGTATAGATTAAAAAACTTAATAGTTATAGCTTATTAAACTACTAAGGCTTTATCTTAATAATATTAATAGCACTATATTAGCCTCTAATCTTATTTAGTAATATAATCTTATTTGCGTTTTAATTCTTTTATTGTATAGTTAGGCTATTACTTAGTGTATATACTACTAGCTACTAGGGCTTATATATGTGAATGAATGAATTAATTAATTAATCAATCAATCAATATATAATAATTAGTAAAAAAATTTTTAATTTAAAAAATTAAATTTTTTAATATTTATTATTTATATAAATTATATAAAAGCTATTTATAATTAATATTATTAAATATTTTTAAAATATCTAAAGCTAAATTTAATATTATTAAATTATTATTTTATTATTCTTTATATATATATTTTAATAAAATATATAAAATATATTTATAAAAATAATTTTAATAATTATTTATATAGTTTTAAAATAATAAATTATATTTTTTTATTAAATAATTTAATTTAATAATAAAGATTATCTTTTAAAGTTTTTTTAATTATATTAAAAAGTATTATTAGCTAATAAATTTTAAAATTAATATAATTTAATTTTTTTAATTTATAAATTACTACTATATAAAACTATTAAAAGTAATTAAAGTAATAATAAAATTATAAATAAATATTAAAAAGATTATTTAAATAATAATTAATTAATAAAAAAAGTTATTAAAAAATTAAATTTAAAATATTATTTAATTTTAAAGCTTTATTAAATTTAATACTTAAAATTATAATATATATCTTATTAATAATAATTAAAAATATATCTAATAATACTAATAATAATAATATAATTCTATATTAGTTAAATTAATTTTAAATAATATTAGATATAAAATCTAATAAAATAAAATATATTTTATTTTAAAAGTAATATAATTATAATTTTAATAAATAAATATTAATATAAATATTATTTAAAAACTATTTTAGTTTTAAATTTATCATATTATCTATTAAAAGCTTTTAATTAATTTAATAACTTTTTTAATTTAGCTATGATATAAATTTTTTATTAATTAATTAAATTCTAATTTAAAATATATTTTAATAATAATATATATCTTTTAGATTTTTTTAATATTATTTTTATAAAATAATACTAATATAATATTTTATATTTAAAAATAACTATTTTTAAAATATAATTAAACTAAAAGTATAAAATAATAATTTTTATTAATATAATTTATTTTCCAGGGCTCGGACGCCATGTCAGAATCGGAATCCGATTCCGAAGACGAGCTGGCTAAGCCCGAAGTCCCGAAGCAAGCAAACTGTCTAATAAGAACCTTTCTCTAATAGAAGGATTCTAAATTATTCAATATAATATATATAAATCTAGAGATAGTATTATAGTTTTATTTCTAAAAGACTTTTAAATACTTTAAGTTAATATTATAATAATATAAAAGCTTTAAAAGAATAAATTTAATAATATAATATATTAATTAGTTTTAACTATATATTAATTACTTTTCTTTAAAGCTATAAATTATAGTAATAATAGTTTAGTGTAAATAATACTATATATTTTAAAATATCTAAATTTTAAAAAAATAGATCTATTTTATTATATTAAAAAATTATTAGATTTTATTAATTTATTAAAAATTTAATAATAATCTATTTATTTATAATATATATAATAAATTTAATAATAATATAATTATTTATTTTAATATTAAATTATAATAAATTAATAGCTTTATATTTAAAGCTAAATATTTTATTATAAATAATATAAATATCTACTATTTTATTTAAAATAATTTAAATACAAAGATTAATCTTAAAAAAAAAAATATTTTTAAAATTATAAACTATTATTATTTAAATTAATTATTAAAGAAGATATATCTATATAAAAATATAATAATTAATAAACTATAATTAATTTTATTTTATTTTTTATTAATTTTATTAACTAATTTATAAATTATAAATATATTAATAATTTAAAATATAATTCTAACTATTATTTAATTAGAATATTAATTAATATTAAAATATTATTAAAAAAAGTACTAAAACATTATAATTAAAAAACTATAAATAATAAAATATATTTTAAAAAAATAAATAAGCTAATTATATTTTTACTTTAAAAAATTTTTAAATATAAAATTAAACTTACTATTATTTTATTTCTATTAATAATTTATTATATAATTAATAAATCTATATTATAAATAAAATCTAGTTAATAGACTAATCTAGGTTTAATTAATAAATATAAATAGATAATTAAGCTTTATTATTTTTTATAATATTAATATATAGCTATTTATAATTTAAAAATATAGATTTTATATTAAGTAATATATAATAAAAAAAATTTTATTATTAAAATATTATATTAAAATTATTATTAATATATTTAATAAGTTATTAAAAAAGATTTTTATAATCTATAATAGTTAATATAATAAATATATATTTAGATAAGCTTATATAAATTAAAAATTATTTTAATATTTTATAATTTAAATAATTAATTAATAAATATAATAAAAACTAAAATAATATTTTTTTAAAAATTTTTTTTTTAATAATTTTTATAGTTAATTTATTAAATATTTTAAATATTATCTATCTAAACTAATTTAATTTTTTTTAAATTTAATTTTATAAAATTATAACAATAGTTTAAACTATACTATTAAATAAAATTTTAAAAAAAAATAATATTCTAAATAATATATAATATAAAATAATTAATATATTTAAAATTTTAAAAATTTTAAATAAAATTTTTAATATTTATATAAAAATAGATTATAATTTAATTTATTTTTAATATTTAATAATTATAATTTTTTATAAAATTAAAAAAAATTAAAATTATTATATATTTAAAATTTATTAATTAATAATATTATTTAATATATTAGATAAAATCTCAAAGTTAATTATTATAAAATATCTAAACTATATAATTAAGACTTATAAATTACTATTTTTAATATATTTAGATAGTTATAAAGATATTTTTATTAATTATATAATTTAATTAATTATTAAATAAATTTAAAAAGCCTAAAGCTAAAATTTATTAATAATTTTTATATTTTTACTAGATATAATAAATATATATAATAATATCTATTATATCTAATTACTATATAATTTATATAAAAAATAATTAGAGTATTATATTTTATAGATTTAGATTTTTTTAAATAAATAAACTATATAAATTTATATATTTAAAAATATATTAAAATATATTTTAATTATTATTAGTATTTTATAAGAAAATTTATTATTATTAAATAGATTAATAATATTAGTTATATAATTATAGAGATTTTAAAAAAAATTAATATTTAAAAATTAAATTATATTTATAAAAAGATTAATAATTAGATTAAAAAATATATATTTATTTTTAATATAAAAAAATATAAACTAGTATATTTTATAAATCTTTATAATATTATTAAGTTCTACTATATACTAATTATATTATTAAATAATATAATAATTAATATTTTTTATAAAGTTAAATATTATTTTAGTTTTTAATTAGATCTAAGTCTAATATTTAAAATTTATTATATTAAAGTATTTATTAAAGCTAATATTAATTTATATATATTATATAGCCTTTTAAATTTTATTTAAAGTATTATTTTAAATTATATATATTAAATTTATTAAATAATTATAATTTTATAAATATTTTTTAAAGTAGTTATATAGTTTTAATTAAAAATATTTATTAAAAAAAAAACTAATAAGATAATATAAAAATTTATAATAATTTAAAAATAAATAATAGTTTTTATTAGTAATACTTTTAGTATAATTATTATTAAAATATTAAATATAGAACTATATTTACTATTAATAAAATTATAAATAAAATAGTTAATTAAAGAAATTATTTTATAAATTTAAATTAGCTTATAATATATTATATTAACTTATTTATAAAAGTAATATTTTAAAATAAAAATTAAATTTAAAAATTATATATTAATAGAGATATATATTTAGAAAAAAAATAAATATTTAAAATTTTTTTTAAAAGTTATAAAAAATTAATAGAAAAGTTAATAAATATTTATTTAAATATTTTAATAAATATTATTAAAAATTATTATTAAGAAATAAAAAAAACTATTTATTTATATAATATTATATTTTATAAATTTATTAATAAATTATTTATATTTTATATAGATAGTAAAAGCTTTTAAAATTAAATTATTATTATTATAATAAATTTATTGTCAGAAGATTCGATGAATCTCAGCCAATCGACCCAATGTAACAGCGCTACTTACTAAGCAAGACTACTCTTATTATCGACAGGATTTACTTGAATAAATCTAACGAGAAAGGCAATCACGTGATCATAATCACATTTATAAAAATATCGATTATTATATATAAAAAAGGAATTATAATATAAGAATAATATATTATATTAATATAGTAATATTACTTTATAGTAATATCTATTAATAAAAAATACTTTATAGTATTAATAGAATTATTAATAACACTAAATATATAACTTATATATTAATATAATCAAATATAGTCTAATTATATTTAACTATAAGAATAATATAGTTAATAAAGTAATAACTATATTCTTTATATTTAAACTCTATTATATAAAAATATTTATTTATTATTATATATTTAGTTTATTAATTTTATTACTTATTTACTTTAATATATTACTTTATAATATATTTTAACTCTTATAAATTCTTAAAATATTAACTTAATATTAGTCTATTAATAAAATACTATTAATATTTAACTACTTTAATAAAGAATAGTTAATATATTTTAATAATAAAATATTCTAATAATTAACTATATAATAAAATATTAAAATATCTTTTTAAGATAGCTAATAATAGTAGAAAATAATAATTTTTTTTTAATAAATTTATATATAGCTTAAGTTACTACTAGATAATAATAATACTATACTAAAATATAATAAGAAAAAAAAAATATTAATTTTATAAATTAATTTATAATATTAAAAGATTATATTAATTAACTAATTATATATATTTAGTAACTCTAAAGAAATTTAAATAAAAAAAATAATTATATTAAATAATTTAAAATATAGATTCTAGTTATTTTAAATACTACTTTTATTTTTAAAAATAGTAAATAGATAAAGCTACTAAAACTAATAATATTTAATAAAATCTAATCTAAATTAAAGATATTTTTAGTTAATATAGAGATATATATTAATTTTAATAAAATTAATAATAATAAAAGAATAATTATTTTTATATTATTATATTTTATTAATTTTATAATTAAATAAATATAATTTATTCTAGCTAACTATTATAGAAATTAAAAAGAATATTAAAATATAATTATAAAAGATCTATTTTTAAACTATAATAGCTTTAAAATAAAAATAGTTAAAATATTTAATAATATTAACAAGTAATATATTATAAAATATTAATTATAATATTTAAAATAAACTAGCTTAGCTTAATAATTTATAATAAAATTTAAATAAATTATTATATTATTACTTTATAATAATAGTATATAAATAGTAATATTTAAAAATATATTTAAAAAAAATATCTAAACTAAATTTATTATAATTAATTAATCTATAGATATTAATAGATTTATTAAATTAGTTATTAAAATTAATAATTAGCTATATAAAGTTAAGAAAAAAAGAAATAAATTTAAGAAATAAAAAAATTTTAAAAATTTTTTTTAATAAGTAAATCAGTTAAAAAAAAAAAAAGTTAATATAATATAGATAAAAATATTAAAATAGAACTTAATACTATTATTATTAAAAAAAAAAAAAATAAAAAAAAAAGAAAGTATATTATAAATATAAAAAAAAAAAACTATTTTATAAAATAATATAAATAAAATATAGATAAAAGAATAGCTAACTTTAATTTATAATAAAAATTTATAATAATTATAAAAAGAATTATATAAATATCTAACTATAATATAAAAATAGAAGAATTATTAAATAATAATAAATTTTAGAAATAATTAGAAAAGAAATTTATTAAAATAATAATAAAAAAATTATCTAGCTCTAAGTTATTAAAAAGATATTTATAATAGAGTCTTAAAAAAAATTATATTCAGAAAGAATATATAAGATAAATTATTAAAAAAAAAAATAAAGATCTTTATAAAGACTAATAATTAGAAATTATTAAAAAAATTTTTTATATTAATAAAATTTTAAAGATATAACATTTTAAAGTAATAAAAAGAATAAAATAATTTATAAAAATCTAGATTAAAAAATAAATAATATATAATAAACTAAATTTATAAATATTATAATTAAAATATTTAAATTAGAGATAGAAATTAATACTAAAAAAATATAAAAAATAATTAAACTTATTAATAATATATAAAAATAATTATAAAAACTACTAGATATAAAAGAATTTAAAGATAAAAAATAATATAAAAAAGAATTATATAAATATATATATAGTTTTATAAAAATAATCTATTAAGAAAAATCTATAAAAATTTAAAAATAATATATTAAAGATTATAAAAAATATTATAGATAGATTTATATTAACTATCTTATATATAGATAAGGTAATATAGAAATTATAGAAAAATATAAATAATTCTTATAGTTAAGAGAGATATAATTTTATAAGAAATATATTAAATATATTACTAATTATATATATAAATATTTTTTAATAGTAGAAAAAAATATTTATTATATACTACTCTAGATTTTATATTTTAATAATAGATATAACTAATATTAGTAAAAAAAGAATATATATAGATAATTTCTAAATAGACTAGATATACTATATATACTAAAATTTAAGTGTCTAATTAGAAAGCCACAATACAACTGCATTATTATAGAAATAGGACATCTTTATTATAATAAACTCACTGTCAAAGCGTATCAACCGTTCTTTACCAAAGCGGTAACACATTGGTAGTATTCTGCCGATAGACTGACGTCGACTTGGTATTCTAAGAGTTATTAAGGGTTAAAGTATATTGCGAAGCAATATACTAAAGTAAATAAGTAATAAAGTTAATAAGCTAAATAAAATATATATTTATTTATATAAAAAATAAAATATAGTAGACTAAATATATAATAATAAATAAGTATTTTTATATACTAAAGTTCTAGTATAGTAATTATAGTATTACTATATAGATTATACTACTACTTTTATATTAAATATAGTATAGTTATGTTTGTTATATAGTTATATATTTTATATATCTCTATTAAGTATATTTTTATTATAATAGTGTAATTGCACTCTTAGATATATCTATATTAAGTATATTTATATAGAATAAATACGTATATACTAAATATAATTATATTAAAATAGTATAGTTATATTATTTTAGTATATTTATACTAAGTGTTGTTGTACTAGATTAATATATTTTTATTAATTAGATTATGTAAGTATCTATATAGTTATTTTTATTTTTATTAGTATAATTAGATAATCTATTTTATAGAAGTTTTAGGTTAGTTTTATTTATTTAAATAGTGTTTACTACTATATTAATTAGCTAAGCGATAAGTAATTTTCTAATAATTCTTTCTTTTAAAGGCTAGCGTCTTAATAGTTATATAAATAGTTATATGTCTTTATATTATTAATAAGCTAAGTTTTATTTTATTAATATTTTTTATAGTAATATTTTAACTATATCTTTAAAATTAAATATTAATAAAAATAATCGTGTTATATAAATTAAATAATTTAATATTATTCTTTTTATTTTTTATTTATATTATATATAGTCTAGTAAGATATATATAAAATTTAAGATTTTAAAGTATTATAGTAAGTATATTTAATTTAGTTATTATAAATATAAAGATATAGTTTTATCTAATTTTATCTATAAAAAGTTATTAGCTATTTAGAAAAAGATTAATAAAAATAAAAAAATAATTTTAATAAAATTTTTTTATTTTAAAAAATAAAAAAGGCTTTTTTAAAAATATATTAATAAATTTATTTAAACAGATATAAAGAATATAGAAAAGTTAGAGAAACTAAAAAAAAAAAAAGAGTAGAAATAAACAAAAGTAGAAAAATAAAAATAAAAAATAATATAAAAGTCTTAAGAGACTACTATTACTATTTTAAAGTATTTTTCTCTTAATTTTACTAATTTTAATCTCTTTAATTCTATACTTTTTAATTAACTTATTAATAGTATTTTTAAATCTTTTTTATATAATTTAAATTTTTAATTAGTTCCTATAAGTTATATTTATTAAAATATTTTTTTTATTTAATAAGATATAATATCTTTTTTTTTTTTATTTTTTATTATATTATTTTTTTAACTTTATATTCTTTTTTATTTATTTTATTATAATTATCTTACTAATTCTTTATTAGTTTTAATAATAAGATATAAAAGATTAAATATATTTTTATTTAGTTTAATAGCTAAAGTTTATAATTATTATTTATAAGTTTTTTTTTAATTATAAAAGATCTATATTTAATAATATTAAATTTATTACTAGATTTTTTAATTAAAATATTAAAATTTTTATTTTCTATTATTTATTATAGTAAATAAACTCTTTTTTTTTTAAAAAAATAGACATGTCTTTATACTTTTTATTATAATATTTTTTTATTTATAGTTCTATCTATTAGATATCTCTTAATATATTTTAATATAATATTTATATTATTTTTTTTTTAATTACTATTTATTTTGATATTTTTTCTTAATTAAAATTAATCTATAATATTTATAGATATCTTCTAAGATTAGTAAAATATAATATTTATTTAATTATTATATTTTCTATATTATTTAGAGTAAACTAAATAATTAATAATAATTTTATCTAATCTATTTAATTCTAATTTAAATAATATCTTAGATATTACTATATTATTTAAATTATTTTTTTAAACTAGCTATTAGTCTATTAATAATTTATAGTTAATAATTGTCGTACTTCATGGAGCTAGGCTTAATAATCGGCTGCAACCTGCAAAGGTGCCAATTATGTGGAAGGTATCAAAAGGTCTGATTCTTTCTATCTGCCCTTAATTTTCTATTTATATACAGTTACTATATAAATTATTAACCCCTATTTGTTTACCCTTATCAGGATTTTCCTTGAGACCACGTCGCTAAATCAATAGTTAATTTCGGTAAATTTGCCGCGGGCTGGTTAGAGATTAATACAATTTAATAGTTGATACACCCTCTTAGAATTAGAAGCCTATAAAGCTTTTAATTCTATAATAATCGGTTCTATATCTATCAATCTATAGTGTTTTATAGAATTCTGAAACTTCTAGCCGGTTAGGATCTTTATAAGACTATCTATAGGCTGATTATTTATTGATATTTATTCTATATTAATCCACTTACTAGCGATTTCTTAATAAAGCTAGTAGTTTATAATATTAATATACTTAAAATTAGTATTAAGTGGAGGGTTTTTCTTAATTATAAGCTTAATAGTTTGATGATTATTATATTAGAGTGTGATTTTCTATTTAGAATTAAACCTGACTTCTTTAAATATGTGTTGTTAGGCGATGAGTTACTTACTTATATTAAATAAAGTGAGAAGCTTTACTTTAGTAATTAATATTATTATAGTTTTTTATTTATTAATACGCTAGTCGATTGTACTGTTATAAATCTTATAAATAAAGCCTTTAGAACTCTTTCTATTAGAGTTATCTGTAAATACTACGTCAGAGGTAAAGATAATTAGTCTCTAAAAAGTGTCTATTAAATTTACTTTAGTAATGCCTCTATATTTGATAGTATAGAATTATATAGTATATAAATAATTAATATATCTATTAGCTTGCTTATAAGAATTAAGAGTTAGATTAAATAAGAACTTAGTAAATTTATTAATTAGTTTTATAATGTTAGATTAGATTATTATAGTATTAAAAAGTAAGGATCTAATATATTCTTAATAATTATAGATTTCTTATATAGAGGTCTTTGTAGATTAAAACTTTAAATCTTTAGATATTAGGATTTTGATTTTATATTAATTAAGATTATATTAAGTAGCGATTTTCTTAATATAGAAATTTTAAAGAATCTAAAGCTTTTTAGCTTTATAATCTTAGATAATTCTAATATTAAAGAACTATTTTGTCTTATTTATTTCTCTAAAATTATATTTCTTTAGAATTCTAATTTTAAAGTCGTTGAAGATATCCTATTTAAGTTAATAATATAGAACGATTATATCGTTAATATAAAATATAATAATAAGATTATTATTAATAAATAGATACTTATTCTTTATAATTTAAATAAGTTTTATCTTTTTAAGCGTTTCTAATAGCTTTTTTTATTAAAGTCTTAGTGCTCTATATAATCTATATAATATATAGAGTAGTTGTAAGATTTTACTATCTTATTTAAAGTTATTTAGAAATTTAATATAGATAGTTTTATTGATAAGACTATTAATAAAAGTGGTAATAGTGTCTATTTACTAAATTTTAAGATTAAATGCTGCTACTAATATTATTATAAAGTGAAAGATCTTTGCTATAAATATGATAGCTTTAGTATTAAAAAAAAATTTTTATTATATATTGTTTTGTATATATAATTTTGCTTTAAATTTACTAAGATATCTATGTAAATTAGATTTATATATAAAGATTTAAATAATAGAAAGTACTTAGTGTTTTTTAATTAAATTTTTATTAATTAATTTCTAAATCTATTTATTTTTAAATTTAGTAATCTCTTTCTCTATAGCTTTAGTAAATTCTTATTAATAAGAATATCTTTTCATTTGCTTTTATCCTTTAAGAATAGATAGTAATTTAGATGTTTTAAGTTTTTTTATAGTTAAGACTTCTACTATAAAGAATTTTATTAAGTAAATCTTATTCTATAGATTTTATATAACTAGATTTAACTATCTAAGACGTTTTTTAGTTATCTTTCTTAGTAATAAGAGTAATAGTAGCGCTTTAGCTAATCGCTTTTAATTACGCGAGCTTATTATAATGTTATTAATTATAATTTCTAAATTAATATCTTAAAGAGTGATTTGAAGTTTTTTCTAATATTATATAGATCTGTAAGTTAATTTATTTAAATTATTCTATTTAAGAGATTTTAGTAGTATTATTAAATTTTTAATTAAAGAATTTCTTATTATTTCTTAAAAAATAAAGAGGTTAATATTAAGAACTTTATAATTCTATTTAAAAATATTATTTTTTATTATAATTACTAAATTAGGACTAGCATTTCTATAATAAATTTTAATATTATAATTGCTATCTACTTTTTTCTTTTTTTCTTTTTAGTCCTTTTTAAAGGCAGCTCTTTTATCTACTTTAAACTAGATATCTTAAAATCTATCTAGACTTAGATATATATATAAAGTATTTAGCTCTTTAGCCTGCTTTATATGTCTAGTTTGATATTATTTATTATGAATAGCTGTGTCTAGTCTTGTGGGTATTTTGTGTTAAATGTAAGGATCTTAGTATTATAGAATCTAAGTTCTATATTTCTGCTAATACTGTGAGTATATATTAATTAATATATTTAAATTAAAAATGGCTATAGTAGATGCTATTTCTTTTAATCTAGAAGATTTCTATATAAGAATATTTTCTAATTTTAATGAAGAATCTAAGAGTAAATAGATTATTTATACTGTTCTAGATTTCTTTAATTTAGAAATATTTAGAATACTTTTATTTTAAATTCTTTAGGATTCTTTTTTTTTTAGTAAAGTAGATAGTAAAGCTATTACTGAATTTATTGCTTATTAGCTAACCTCTATAGGGTTAAATAGTAAGTTAACTTCTATAGAAATAGCTTTTTATTACTGACTAGCAGTAGATGCTTACTATTATAATATTATATAGAGTTCTTTTGGTATAATTTATAACTATTCTATTCTATATAGTTAAGATATTTTGAATGATCTATATACTTTTACTTTTTCTATTGTTTTCTGCAGTATAAAGTTGCTGATGAAGATCTTATATAGATTATATTGTCTTGTTTTATTGAATTTGATATCTTTTATTTTTGTTATTTTATTAGTTTTAGAATTCTATACTCTTTAAATATTATAAGATGTGTATCCTACTAGATAACTAATCGTTAATTTTAGTATCAATTTGTATATTTTAGAAATATAGTTATTTTTAATATAAGCTAGTAATCTAATAGTATACTGATTTTTAATATTTAGTTTACTTAGCTAACTTATTACCTTATTAATTACTTTAATAGATGTTTTCTATTCTAACTTTTTTATAAGAACTTAATTAAGAATATACACTGTTATTAATATAAATTCTAGCTATAAATTTATTAGAAGTCTTAACTTATAGTATATAGCTTTTATTATTCTTATAATCACCTCTTTAGAGTATTTAATTAGACTATTTATATTAGGCTTACTAACTACTGCTAGTTAATATTCAATTTAGTAATCTTTTATCTCTTCTTTAAAATAGAAATCTAAGACTTGTTTATAATCACTATATATCTATAGAATAATCATATTGAATTATTTTTTAATCTAATTAATTGCTTTAATTATCTTATATTAGATTAATTTTAAAGTCTATATTTTTACAATTCTAAGTCTCATTATATTATAGTAAAAGTGTATAATCTAGTTATTTGTGAGGATAATATGTAGAGAGCAGGCAAGAATAGGATTCGATGGTAAAGCTATGATTCGCTATATAGTCAAACTGATTGCTGACTTTTAGTATCCTCTGTGTGAAGGTTAGGATATATATATATTCTTATTTAGTAGCTTAGTAAGCCCTCTATAAGGCTAGTGTAATGAGATGTGGTATATAATGTGTATTGAAGGCTTTATAGCCTTATATTATCTTTCTTTTTCTAAGAATCTGCGTTAGTAGTATTTGTGTAGATTCTTTTAAGAGGTGTAAATAAACTTAAGTGCTATTATTATAAAGATTAATATATATAGTATAGAGATTTATTTATATATATTATTAATATATTATTTATAAATTAGTTTATTATTTATTTTTTTTTTTAATATTAAATAGTTTATTATGCTATTGTTAGCTTTATTTTTTATTTTTTTTACTTTTCTTTTACTTCTTTATTCACTTATTTTATTTAAATGTAAGTATTGTGTTTTCTATTAATTATTTTATATTACTTATAATATATAATTAAATGTTTATTTAATTTATTATTTATTAATAAGTTATAGAATAACTTTAAAAAAGAAGACTTTTTATTATTTTTTAGCTAAATTACTAGTTACTTTCTTTTTAAATAGAGATATCTCTATCTCTAGCTATATTAGGTTAATTTATTTAGCTAGTAATATGTCTACTAATATACTATGTTCTATAGTGTAAAAATAATTATTAAAGAAATTATTTATAAAGAAGAAGAGTAAGTTTACTACTACTTCTCTCTTTATAAAGAAAAAAAAGTGAGTACGCTTCTTTTTTCTTATTAAAGCTGATAGAGATAATAATAATAACAATAATAATAAGAATGATGATAGTAATAAAGAAGAAAATAAATCTTTATTACTTAGTATACTAACTCTTTTATTTTATAAGCTTTATATATATCTTCTAGAAGTATATCTCTTATTTTATTAATGCTGCCTTTAATAACTAATTATTAATTCTAATCTAAAGTACTCTAGTCTTAGTTTTAAACTTTATTTTTATTATAAAAAAATAAAGAAGTCTATAGCTAAATATTATTTAATAAGTATTTTATTTATTTATATATTATTATAGATATTAATACTTAATAGATTTTTATAGAATAGTTTAATTAGACTATATAGATTATTATATTAGTAATAAAACGTGTTACTAATTAAAAGAATACTATTAAGATATTAGATATAGTAATATATTATTAATCTAAACCTTATTTAATAAAGTTTTTATTTAATATAAATAATTCTGCTTCTACTATAGTTAAATAGAATAATTTATTTACTATTATAATAGCGAATTTTTTATCTTTAATTTAGTAGTTTTTAAATAGATATTTTATCTCTTTTAGTAGCTTTATATTAGAAATTACTACTTTATATAAGCTAATTATATCGTCTTATATATAATATAGATTATTTATTTTTAGTTATAAAGATTTCTTTAATAACTATAATACTATATTTAATTCTGAACTTATATATCTACTAATTAGAATATATAAATTCTATTATACTCTATATAAAGTTTAATATATACTTAATAACTATTTTTATTTTTATAGATTTATTTAAAAAAGTTTTTTTTTATATAATAATATTATGATTTTTAAGTTTAATATAAAATATATTTTATTACTCTTTAGAGCTTTTTATAAATATTTTAATATTTTAGTGTAGTGCTCTATAGAATTTATAGTTTAGATATTCTTAGATAGTTTAGATTTAGATTATTTTTATATTTTATTTATATTATATATGTAGTCTTTAGACTTTTAATAAAAAGTTTTTTTATTTTTACTCTTTTTAGTTTATTAATATAGTTTTAAAATAGTTTACTTTTTAATCTTTTTTCTTAAATAAATATTTAAAGTTTTAGTCTAATTAATTATATCTTTTAGTTTTTAAATAGTTTTTTTATTTAGCTATTCTTTTTATTAGATTAAATACTCTATTTTTTTATTTTATTTTTAGTCTTAAACTATTTCTTATATAGTATATTTAAATTTATTATTTACTAATACTAGTTCTAGAGATATATAGTTTTTAGTATTAGTATAATATAGCTTTAGTAAAAAAATATAAAAAATTAAATAGATTTTTTTATATTTTAAGATAAGATTTAGTTTATAAATATTTATTCTCTATATATCTAATATTTGAAAGAAATCTAAATATTTATTAATTAGTTTTTTATTATATTAAAATAAGACTATATTTTTTATTTAAAATATAACTTATTCTTTAATTTTAAATT
>MJVA01000635.1:0-23235 GCA_001939245.1 Talaromyces wortmannii
AATTTATACTATTTATTAATATATAAAGATATATTAATATAAAAAATATAGATTATTAAAGTCTTTATTAATCTTTTTTAAATCTTTTAAGATTATTATTATAGATTTTATAACTAGATTACCCTTAATAAAGTAATAAAAAGAAACTATTAATACTATATTAGTTATAGTAAATCTTTTTTTAAAGTATTATATCTATTTATTAATTTAGAAGGCTTTAAAGGCTAAAGAACTAATAAAGCTACTTTATAAAAATCTAGTTTAATAGATTATATTTTTAAATTATATAGTATTGAACTAGAATAAACTATTTATTAATAAATTCTAGTAGACTATATATTTTTATTTAAAAATTATTTATTAGCTATCTACTATTATATATCTATAAATAGATAGATAGACTGAATATTAGAATTAATTAATAGAATACTATTTTTAATACTATATAAGTTATAAGTAGATAGATTAGCCTTAATAGATTCTAATAATATAATATATATATAATAATAGCTATTATAGTGTAACTGATAAAATACTAATAGAAGTTTTAATAGAATTTATAGAAGATTTATAGATAAATATATTAAAAAAACCTAGAAAGAATAATATAGATATAGAATAGAGAGTTTAAAATCTTTAAAATATATAAAAGAAGCTCTAGAATTATTTAAAATAGATAAAAGAATTTTAAATAAAATACTATAACTATTAGAAATAAGAGAAAATATATAAGATTAAAAACTATATTATACTTTAAGTAAAGAATATAACTTTCTTTTAATACTTAGAAAAGCTAGATAATAGATAAATAGATCTATTTTAAATATTAAAAATCTAAGAAACTAATATATATTAATTAAATCTTATTTTAAGATATAAAGAACTATATTTTATATTCTATATTTCTTTATTAGAACCTTTCTATATTGCTTTAAGAAATTCTAAATTAAATAGTTTAATCCTAGTAGATAGTATATCTAAATATATAATAAAAGATATTATTTAGAAAAAAATATAAAATTAATAAATTTAATATCTAATTTAGTAAAAAGGATAGCTATTAGAAAAAGCTATCTAAAAACTAAAAAAAATATTATAAAATATTTAAATATTTAATAATTATCTCTAATATAAGACTAAAAAATCTATAGTATTAAAACTATATACTAAAAAAAAAGATAAAAGTAGAAAGAAAAAAAATTTTTAAATTTAAAGTTAAAGTCTATACTTATAATATAAAAAACTAAATATAAAATAAAAAAAAAAGCTTTATAAAGTAGTATAGAATATTTTAATAGTTTAAAGACTTAATATAAAAGAAAATTTAATATCTAAAAATAACAGCTAAATATTATAAAAATAGATAAGATAATTTATTAAAATAGTATTTATAGCTANTATAATATAAAAAACTAAATATAAAATAAAAGAAAAAGCTTTATAGAGTAGTATAGAGTATCTTAATAGTCTAAAAGTCTAATATAAAAAAAAATTTAATATTTAAAAACGATAACTAAATACTATAAAAATAGATAAGATAATCTATTAAAGCGGTATTTATAACTAAAATATTATAAGTAAGATAAGTAAGTATAAGATTATACTACTTATATTTAAAAGTATTCTTTTAGAGGAGAGTAGTATAGCTATAATAAATAAAAAAATCTATAAAAAGATTTAGTATAGCTACTAGTTTATTAGCTAATATAGATATCTATTTAAAATATTAAAAAAAGAAAATATCTATTATCTAAAATGTAGAGCTAGTTATTTTAAAAGAAGAAATAATAGAAATAATAATAAAAATATATATAATAAAAGCAATTATAGTCTTATTTTTATTAATAGTAGTAGAATAATAAATAGAAGTATAATATATAGTTATATTAATCTTATATATTGTTTTCTTTTAACTATTAGTCTAGTCTACTATTAGCTTAATAATATAGCGAGTAGTGGCCTTCTATATAGAAGAGATTTATATATATATTAGTAAATAAATAAAAATATTTTACTAGTAAATATATTAGTAGATAATTTATAGTAGATTTTTTTAGCTATATATAGTGATTATATAGTTTTAAAAAATTAATATAGGTAAATAGACGTGTATTATTAATATCTTTAAATATCTAAAGATAGTGCTGGTAGGATAGAATCTGCTTTTTATCTTTATAGATAATAGATATAGATAGTATAAAGAAAGCAATAGACTATTAATTTATTAAATTAATAATAATTTAAATATAGATAAAGGAATATTATAAATTTTTTATCTTTTTATAGAAAACTTTTTAATATTAATATATTTAGCTATAAAAATAGTATAAATAATAATACTATAATTTAGCATATAAGGTATTATCTTAAATTAGTAATAGATCTTTAAACTAATAGCTAAAATAACTAATTATAATATATATATTTTATAATAGTTTAATATTTACTTAGAAGATATAAGGAATAATATAATATAAAAAAAAGTAAAAATAGAGAAGTAATATAAAAAAGTAAAATATTATAATAAAATATATAATAAAAAAAGAGAAAATTTAATATTTTTATAATAATACAATTCTTATAATAATAATAGTTATATATAACTATTAACTTGTATTTTCTATACTAGGTAACAAGCGTGATAATCATTATAATATATACCTGTGATATTAGTAGCTTAGAATAACTAGTACCTTCACATTAGCGATTATTTATAATTTTATATCAGTATATAATGCTAATTCTATAAAAAGAAAAAAGAATATAAGGCTTTAGATATTATATCTAGTATATAACTTCTCAGTGTACATTCAGCATCTTTAGAAAGCCTCATATGATATTCGCTAAGGCACTAGCAGAGCAAGGAATTACTTCTACCGCACATATAGCGAATATACTACCAGTAGTAATCAGTTTATACATATATCTACATATATATTTAGTTGCCAAATCCAGTGCTTCGCCTGCTTTCCGAATAACCCTCTCACAATATATTAAGAATATATTTTTTATCTAGTATAGAGCTTTTAATTTAAAAAATATAAGTTATTTAATATATATCATATCCTATTTCTTTTATAATTTTATAGAAACAGCGAGCTATCCTATTATTCGCGTGATCTACATTTTAACGTTGATTTTTGAAGAATTAATCGTCTTATAGATTCTTTTATCTCTATATATACTAGTCAGTTTAAGAAATTAAAAAGAACTATCTTAGTACTAA
This sequence comes from Talaromyces wortmannii, assembly GCA_001939245.1. NCBI lineage: Eukaryota > Fungi > Ascomycota > Eurotiomycetes > Eurotiales > Trichocomaceae > Talaromyces > Talaromyces wortmannii. The sequence goes on from MJVA01000635.1 coordinate 3,227, forward strand.
CTTTTTTTTAAAATTTAGATAATTATCAAAACTCTAGGACTTTATTAAAAAGATAGTCTTAGATTATCTTATTAGTAGTTTTAGTCTTATTATTAAAAGCGCTTATTACATCTCTATTAGCTTCTTAAGGATTGATAGGATTATCGACATTTAAAATAGATTCAAGAACTCGAATCTCTTAGAACTCTATACCTAACATTGTCTTTATAAGATTAAGTGAATAACTAAATAAAGTAAGAGGAATCTCTTACGTCTAGAGTTATATGGAAGTTTCAAATACTATCGTAAAGAATAAGTCTATCGGTTAGTTTAACGCCTAATTCCGTATTTAGCCTTGCCTTCGTGCTACATTTACTTGCGAGGAGATCTATTATAGAAAGACGAACAACGAGAGCAGGCTCCTAGTTTCAATGTCTAAGACTAGATAATCCTAACAGAGAATCTATATAGAGAACTTTCGCCTCCTTAATATTGGATATAATTTAAGATAATCCTAAAATATATTTCTTTTATATAGATCTACTATTGTATTAGCTTCATATACTAGATTACTTTATATAATTTATTATATTATCTTACTCTATATAACATAGAAAAAACCTACTTAATACGTAAAATGGAGATAACAAGTCTTTAGGTTATAAGGCTAAAGCCTTGCTAGAATATAGTCTACTAATATAACTATAATAAGAGATGATTGTGCTGTATTATATTTAGGGTCTTAGCGCCTTTTTTATGATAAGATAACTATTAATAATCTAACACATAAATAACATGTTTAGTTTATTAATGCGGAAGAAGTAGTATATATACAGTTTTTAGTAACACAAACTTTCTACTTATGCTGTTTTTTAGACTTAGATTCACTATAATTTTTTTTTTCACTCTTTAACTTTTAAGAAATTTTTAGGTATTAGTAAAAAAATCTACTAATATGAGCTAACTAATAAATTTGATTTAAATTATATTGTTATGTGTATATCTATTAGGCCCAATGATTTTTATAATTCTAGCTATAAAATAATGCCTGCCACCACTTTATTGTAGACAACTTTATCTCTCTTTTAAAAAAATTATATAAGATCCTCTTTATATATTTTATTAAAAGAAATTATGTTGTCTAGTGACTATTCTATTAGTTTTATTGCTAATGTAACTAAAATGTATATTAATAACTTTTAAGCCTTTAAGTCTCTTGTTAAAGCTGTGAATAGCTTTATCTAGGATTTCAGCTATAAATATGTATCTGTACTCTTAGAAAATAATATTTAGATATATAAGTAGATCAATTTTTAAAATAAAAAATTAGCTAGATTATTAAATAAAATCAAAAAGATTAAAGCTATTAAAGAGACTATATATAAGGAAATATTTAATATAAATGTTAAAGAAAAATAAAAGTATACTAAAATTATAAAAGCTATTAGTTTACTAAAAATAGTAATCTATAAAAAAAAAAAGACTCTATTAATATAAAAAAAAGAGATTATAGCTTTAAATTAATAACTCTAAAACTTAGATTCCTTATATAAGAAAGAGAAAGATATAGTTATCTATACTAATTAAGATATTAATAATCTCCAAAAGACTATAAAAATAAAAGATAACTTTATTAAAAAGCTAAAGACTATAGGCTCTAAAATTAAATAAAGATTTAAAGAATTATAGAAGAAATATAAAGACCTTAAGACAATAAAATTATAAATAGATAAAAAAATAAACAATTATCTAATAAAATTAAATAAATTAGAAGGATATATAGCTATATTTAATTAAAATATAGAAGCTATACTATATATTTTTATCTATTAATAAAATAAATCTACTAATAATATTTTAGATTAAATAATTTTTTTTTTTTCTAAAAGTTTATTAATTAAATATTTATAGTTTATTTAAAAGATAATATTACTATTAATTAACTTTAGATAAAAGATAAATTTTTTTTTTCTAATTACTATAGCTTAATAAGAATAAAAATTAATAAACTTAAAAGAAGTTAAAAATATTTAATAATATACCTTATTAAGTTCTATTATTATAGTTAAATTTAAAAGTAGTAAAAAAGATATAACTAATAGTTTTTTTAATAATTCTTATAAAAGAGCTAAATAAATATATTTTTTAACTATTTTATATTTTCTAGAACGAAAATAATATTTAAAAGATTCTTCTTAATCTAGCTATAAAAGATATAAAAAAAGAATTATTTTATTATATAATACTATTAACTATTAATTTTAAAAAGTAGAATATAATACTTAAAAAAAGAAAAAAAAGTATTATATAAAATATTAAGTCTTATTTTCTAGATTTACTATCTTTAATATAATATAAAGAGTTTTGTAGAAGCCTAGAAGATATTATAGATTAAATATATAAGATATAGAAAGCCTTTTAATATAATAAGAAATAATATAAACTAGACTTTAATCTAATAGTAGAAGAATAAAAGCCTTTTTCTTTTATTAATAATAAAAATATTAGTTAAGATTATATTAATATAAATAAAACTATACTTATAATATATCTAAGAATCTATAGAGTGAGGAATAAAGAGTATAAGACTTTACACTTTACTATAGTTCTAATAAAATCTTAATATATAGATGCCGAACTAGAGTAGAGAAAAAGAGAGTTATTTAGTCCTAAGTCTACTAGAGCTATCCCTGAACGCTAAAGGATTTATGGATTGTTTATATCTTTAAGCAGCGTGATTAATCAAAACGGATCTTTTTTAGAAGGCGAAGACTAGTTGAATAGACATCGAAAATCAAAGGGCTGAAAAGGTTGAAAGGGCTATTGGGGCTGTAGGACTTGCGTAATATAGTCTACATAGTTTAAAGATAACCAGTGGAAGGTTTTTTCTGGTGGAGCAAAAATAAGTATAACTGCTACACTCACCTTTTATCCTTTATAATTCTTCTCGATAATTATTCTCTTATACGAGGTTTCGCTGGGTAGTGGTGTCGCATAATTCACTAACTGTTGTGGCAGCAATACATCGCACAGAAAGTTTCTGAGGGTCGGCACGTTCGTAACAGTCTCGATCGTCTGAATAGGGCGGGTAGAAGATTCTGTTTTATCATATCCATCGAGACAAGTTATGACATCGATAGCCGCACCATCAACCCTGAGTAATTGGATTGCCGGGGTTCCACCTAATAACAATGACTCAAAACAGGGCCATATTAGTGGGTTTGAATGGTAAGGTGGTTTCGGCGCAAGCTAAAACCCATCTATTAGCAACAAGAGCATTCTAACATTGTATAGTAAAAGCAGTCAAAAATAATAAATGGGCGATAGCAGACGCATTGGAGTACAATTCTAGGAGCTGATGCTGACAAGGCACAGCAGTTCACTGGTTTCCTCGTAAGTACTTGTCTCTGATTGATTAGTAGGATCAAGGGCTGACAGTGAATGGGGCGATCGACATATCTCATTATAACAACATGCGTTCGAGCGTACCGATTGGCCAAAGAAACCGGAAATGACTGGAGTCTATTTTTAAGGTTTGGCAGTTAGCAAACTGCAATGAGGCCGAACACATGCATAAAACGGAGCCGACAAACAGCCTGGCTATTGCCGCGACATCTGACATGATCTAAACTTCACTGCTACGCTTCTCGAGAAACATCTTCAGAATAGATACTCGAAAAGATTTTATCAGTAAGAGAACCACCTCTTTTATATCCTGAAATTTACCGCTACACTTCTGAAGCAGCAACGTAATAATCTCATGTCCACTTTCCCAATTTTCAGCAGCTGCCTAGACCACATCTGCCGTGATCTGGACTTCATTGCCACGCTTCTCAAGCAACAGTTTCATAATCTCCTGTCCACTCTCTTGATTTTTGGCAGCTTCCTGGACCACACCTGATGTGATTTCGACTTCACTCTCACGCTTCACAAGCAGCAGTTTCATGATCTTGTGTCCACTTTTCCGATTCTCAGCCCTGTACGAGGCATCGACCCTGTGGGGTTCACCCCGCTGCAACACGCTTGCCCTGTAACAGTCCTGCCCTGCAACAGTCTTACCCTGTAACAAACAGTGCGTTTATATTATATAAGCGGGTTTACTGTGCATTTACACTAGATGGGTGTGTCTTCACTTGGTGTACTTGCACTGAACATATGCATCTACACTAGAAGAATATACCTGCACTAAGTATAATTACACTAGAAAAATATATCTACATCCTTTTTATATAAATACACTTAATACACATACATACTTTTAATAGAGATATACCTAGTACAGATATATCTTTTCTATGTAAATATACCTAGTATAGATATACTATTCAAGTGTAAGTACGCCTAGTATAGATATACTCTTCTAGTACAGATATATACATCTAGTGTAAGTATATTTAATGTTTATATATCTATCTAGTATAAATACTCTTTTTTAATATAAACACTATATATAATTTCTCTATTATATTTATAGATAGCAAACTATATTATAACTATAATATATATAATTTGATAAGCTTAAATATAGAAAAAAAAAGTCTACTAATACTAAGATATTTCAGATTTGTTTTATAAAATAAAAGAGAAGTAGAAATAGAAAAAAATAAACTAATTAAAACTCTAGTCTATTTTATTATTTAAGAAATCTTATTCTTTTTAACTTATATTAAAGAAGTATAATACTCTTATTATATAAGTACTAACTGAAATAGAAGAAATTAGAGTTTAATATAAGAGGTTAATCCTTAGTATAGATCTTAGTAATACTTAATATAGAACTAGATCTATATCTAATAAAGGTAAGGCGGCAGAGCATTTTTCTATTCTAGATTTCCTTTTAAGCATTTAAGCTTTCTTAATAGAAGCATTCTACAATAGAAAGTTTTTTTTATTAGAAGACTCTTTTCATCTAAAAGCACTTTCTATCTAGAAGTACTTTCTATCTAGAAGTACTTTCTATTTAAAAGTATTTTCCATCTAGAAGCACTTTCTATCTGGAAGCACTTTCCATCTAGAAGTACTTTCCGTCTAGAAATACTTTCCATTTAGAAACACTTTCCATCTAGAAGCACTTTCTGTCTAGAAGCCCTTTTTATTTGGAAGCTTTTTTTATTAGAAGACTCTTTTTGTCTAGAAGCACTTTCTATCTAAAAGCACTTTCCGTCTGGAAGCACTTTCTATCTGAAAGCACTTTCCGTCTAGAAGCACTTTCCATCTAGAAGCACTTTCTATCTGGAAGCACTTTCCATCTAGAAGCACTTTCCATCTAGAAGTACTTTCCATCTAGAAGCACTTTCTATCTAAAAGCACTTTCCGTCTAGAAGCACTTTCTATCTAGAAGCACTTTCCATCTAAAAACACTTTCTATCTAGAAGCACTTTCCATCTGGAAGCACTTTCTATCTAGAAGCACTTTCCGTCTAGAAGCACTTTCTATCTAGAAGTACTTTCCGTCTAGAAGCACTTTCTATCTAGAAGTACTTTCTGTTTGGAAGCACTTTCTATCTAGAAGCTCTTTCTATCTGGAAGCTCTTTTCATTAGAAAGTTCTTTTTATTAGGAGGCTCGTTCTGAGCGGTTTTCTAAGATTATAAACAGAAGTAGATTCTAATCTTTATTCTTAAATGTATCATTTTTTTTATATAGATATAGAATATATAAGCACTAATAGTCTATAATAATATTATTATAGAGAAAGATAGTATATTATAAATCTTTTAAATAGCTATAGATTATAGATAAATAATAATAAAATTAATTTTCTAATATTAATATAATTCTTATATATCTCTCTTTATATAGATATTAATCTAGTAGAAAGTTCTTAGAAGGATTATTAGTTTATAAGGATCCTTATAAAAGGATATTTAGACTAAGAGATACTATCTAATTTAATAATTATTCTAAGAGCAATTATTATATATTCTAATCTATTTAATCTACTTAATTATATAATATAATTATTCTAAATATATATATATTATAAGAGAGTTATATTAATCTAAATATATCTATATAGCAGACGAATATATTATTATTATAGATTAGCTACTTCTAGTCTAAAAAAGTATAAATAAATAAATTAATAAATAATATAAAAAAAAATACTTATTATATTTATAATTATACTATAAATAATAAGTTTATTAATATATTAGAACTAAGTTATACTATATTTTATAGAATTATTAATATATATATTATATTAGTATATACTATATAGTAGTTTATATTAACTAATCTAACTCTATATTTATTATATTTATATAGATATAATCTAGTCTAGTTTATAAGATTTTATATATCTTAAACTATCTTTATCTAAATATAACTCTTACTTTATTAAATAACTATATTTATAAATAGTAAACTATATTATAATTATAATATATATAATTTACTAAGTCTAAGCATAGAAAACAGAAGCCTACTAATACTGAAGAGTTTATTTTAGATGTTTTTCGTAGATAGAAGAAGAGGTAGGAGAAAGAGGATCAGGACTTAGATCTATTTTATTATTTAAAAAACTAAAACTATTAAGATCTCTTATTATAACTTTATTAATTATTCTATTTCTTTCTTCTATATATAAGAAAAGTAAATTAGATTTAAGTTAATATATCTATAATATTTATAAATCTTAATTTATATTTAAAAAATATAATATTCTTATTATAAAAGTACTAACTAAAATAGAAAAAATTAGAGTTTAATATAATAGTTTAATCTTTAATCTAGATCTTAGTGAGGTCTAATATAGAGCTAGATCTATATCTAATAAAGGTAAGATAGTAAAGGATTTTTTTATTCTAGATTTTTATTTATAGTATTTAAGATATAAAATATTATACTCTATCACTTTTAGTTTTTTAAATTATACTTTTCTATTATAGTTTTTTAATCTAGTTTATAAATTTTAGGTTTACTTTATATTTCTATCTATTTTAGATACTCTGTTATATTTTATACTAAAAATAGACTATACTGATTAGTTAAGCCATGATGCCTAAACTAGTTAATAAGCTGTTTAGGACTATGCTTAGCTCCAGTTAAAACCATAGGGTCGAGGCTGCTGATAAGACTGCGCTTAGCAGTAGATTAACCCGCAGAGGTTAGCCTTTATAGTTTTAAAATTATAGTATTAAGATCTGGTGCAAGACAGTACTTAACTACGGGATAGTCTGGGCTCTATAGAGGATAGCCTATATATAGTGCTAGCACTGCAATACTAGCTTTAGATTAAAGTTAATCTTTAGATAGTAGCGTATCTTATTAGAGGCTAGATCTATTTAATCTATATTAGAATTAAGTCTAATTCTATTAATTTATTTTATTATTAATTTAATAATTATAAATAGTTAAGAACTATTACTATTATAATAATAATAAATAAATATTAAATAAAATATAGTTTATAGTATTTATAATTACTATATTAATTTAAAAATAAAAGTAATATAAGTAATAATTATATAGATATAAAATAAAAAGTATTAAAAGAAAAAATATTTTAAAATATTTATACTTACTAATTTAATAATAATAATAAAATAAAATTAAAATCTAAAAATACTAAAACGTATTTCTATTTTATAATACTATAATTTGTTTAGTATATATTCTCTATATTATAGTCTATAGAGATATTTTTTAAATAAAAATCACTTAGTATTTTTTAATTAAAAATAAAATAATATAATTACTAATTAGATTAGCTATATAAGTAACCAGAGTAGAATATTATATTAACTATAAAATATAGAAAGACTAAATTCTTATCTTATTTATATAGAATATCTTTATATAATCAGTGTCTTAAAATCTAATATAAAAAAATATATTAGTATTATAAAAATTATTTAATTTATATACTTTATTTATAAGTGTTTATTTATATTAATATTATCTTTATTATTTTTGTTTCTAGGTCTTTATATGTTAAAGTAATTTAAAATAATATATATTTTTTATTATTTAATAGTATTTAACTAACTTTATTATTACTATTACTATAATTTTAAGAAGGCTAATATTTTTAAATATACTAGCTATCTTTTTACTTAATATAGAAAATAGTCTAATATTAAGTTAATATTATAAGTCCTTAATATAGAGAGATTTTCGATATTAATAACTTTTAATGATAAGAGACCCCCAGCAATGAATAGCTAATAATATAGTAATATAGATCTATATATATATATATATATATATAAATAGTCAGTCTACCTCTTTAAGATAGAATAATAAAAATAAGCTTATATATACCTCTAAATATATTTTAATAAATAGATTTACTATAAAACGCTTTTTATTAATAGAAAGACATCTTTATTAAAAAGCACTTTTCTACTATTTTTAGATTATTTTAATATAATTAAAAGGCTCTAAGGTTTTCTCAGCTTTTCTAGACTTAGGTTATTCTCTAAAGTCGGAATCTAAGATATTATTAATTAGTAGTGAATCGGTTATAAAAGATAAAAAATATTTAACTAGCTTTATATAAGTATAAGCGCTATTCTATTGTATTATTAGATAGTATTATATAAAAATAGAAGCTATTAAAAGAGATTAATACTTATATATCTATATTACTTTAAAATAATTAGATATAAATATACTATCAATATAATTAAAAGAGAACTTATAAAATTTTAATATTATTAATAATAGTTTAAAGTAGTAAATACTATTTTAGAAAAACACTATTAATCTAATAAAAAAAATATATAGACTTTTAGTTAGAAAATAACTTAGCACTTATAGTAAAAAGTATTTTTTAGAAAAACTATATTTTTATATAATGCTATAGCTAAAATCTATAATATTAAAATCTTTTAATGTTAAATATATTTATTATTAAGAGATCCTCTTTGTTAAAAGTTTCTAGTATTGAACTATCTCTATATTGTTAGTCTCTTAATATTAAACGTATTTATTGTTAAGAGACCCTTCTTATTAAAGGTCTCTAGCGTTGAACCGCCTTTATGTTGCTAGTCTTTTAATATTGGCAACGTTATAATGCTAAGATCTCTTGATACTGAAAATCGCATAACATCGAAATTTCTCGACATTGCGAAGCTGCAATATGGAAGACGGACTTTCATATTTCAAGATAAGTCTCTATATTTCTAGATTTAGACATGCTGTACAGAGAAAGTGCTAATTATATTATTATAAAAGAAAAGGGTTACTGTTTTAGGACTAGCTAGCAATAACAACAAGATATTACTGTAAATCAGTATCTATTATTAGAAAATACTCTAAAAGTAAATAATAAATACTAATAGATCTAACATATAATAGTCTTGCCCTATAATTAAACACTATATGATCTCAATCTTCTATAAGATATGTATGCTATATAAATTTTTAGAATTTTAAGATCGATTTAGTATGTCTAGTTGTTTAGGATATTACTTTTTTTTCTTTGGTTGATAGAGATATTAATAAACTCAATTTTTCTTGAGTGAACCTTCTTCGACATCACAGAACGCAATCACCGCGTGAGATAACCCTAACCCTAAAAGACGTGAGGTTGTTCATGAGGTCTTTCAGTTCAAGAGTTCAAAGATGGTACAGTCATACTAGAGGGCCAAGTGTGTCCTATGCGCCTTGTCCTAGAGGCCAACCAGTAGAAGTTCCGTACTCAGAGTAAGGGAACTGCTTAGCCGCCAGTTTGCCTGCCTACCTTAACAGGGCCGACGATCAATACCAGCCTTGAACAATCAGTTGATCGCTACCAGCTGGAAGGAAATCACCCCCCATTCGCGGATAGGGCAGCTTGGAGATCTCCGGAATAAGCTTAGCTGTTGGAAGCTCAACATTCTTGACTTGCAGCAGTCTTGCATTGTAACAGAATCAGGATTATACCCGAAATCCTATGAAGGAAACCCGACCTGACGCATGGCCTAGGGCAAGCATATTTAATTTCATCACCGAACAAGAAGGCCGACTTTCTGGAGGGAGCCTTAATACTTGTTTTCCATTTAAAGCCACCCAATCCTGCCCCGTCAAGAATATTCCTGAATTCGTTCTAGGGGAACTGTGGATATTATTGCCACATCCGTATTGCATTCTAAGTGATCCTTGGTTAGTGCTGATATATGGACCATCTTGAGAAAATTCGAGTTCAGTGACGATTCCCTTAGTGGTCAAGGTCTCCCGTAAAACACCTGTCGCTGTATTCCAGAGCCGCACTGTCTTGTCCCCGGAGCCAGACGCCAGCAGCCAGCCGTCGGGCGAGAAGGCCACTGATAAAACTAAGCCAGTATATCCACTAAGAGTCTAGTAAAGATCGCCTATCTCTATATCCTAGAACCGCACTATCTTATCACTAGAACCAGACGCTAGCAGCCGGCTATTAAGCGAAAAGACTACTAACAAAACCTAATCAGCATAGCCATAGAGAGTTCGCTGGAAACCACTTATCGTTGTATCCTAGAGCCGCACTATCTTATCAAATAAGCCAGACGCCAGCAGCCAGCTATTAGGTGAGAAGGCTACCGATAAAACTATATCAGTATGGTTATTAAGAGTCTGATAAAGACCCTCTGTCGTTATATCCTAGAGTCGCACTGTCTTATTAAATGAGCTAGACGCCAGAAGCCGGCTGTCAGGCGAGAAGGCTACTGACGAAACTGCATCAGTATGGCTATCGAGCTGCTGAAGACAATCTGCCACTATATCTTAGAGCCGCACTGTCTTGTCACTAGAGCCGGACGCCAGCAGCTGGCCATTAGGTGAGAAGGCTACTGACTCAACCCAAACAGTATGGCTATCGAGAGACCGCTGAAGACCACCTGTCTCTATATCTCAGAGCCGTACTGTTTTGTTCTTAGAGCTGGACGTTAGCAGCTGGCCGTTGGGCGAAAAGACTACTGACAAAACCGAGCCACTATGGCTATTGAGAGTCTGGTGAAGACACTCTGTCGCTCTATCCTAGAGTCGCACTGTCTTATCAAATGAGCTAGACGCTAGCAGCTAGTCATTAGGTAAAAAGGCCACTAATGAAACTAAGCCAGTATGTCTACTAAAAGTCTGATAAAGACACCCTGTCGCTCTATCCTAAAGTCGTATTGTCTTATCAAATAAGCTAAACGCCAGTAGCCGGCCATCAGGCGAGAAGGCTACTAATGAAACTAAGCCAATATGTCCACTGAGAGTCTGGTAAAGACACTCTGTCGCTCTATCTTAGAGCCGCACTGTCTTATCATTAGAGCTAGACGCTAGCAGCCAGCTATCAGACAAAAAAGCTACTAATAAAACTGAGTTAATATATCTACTAAGAGTCTAATAAAGACCACCTGTCTCTATATCCTAAAGCCGTACTGTCTTGTCCTTGGAGCCGGACATTAGCAGCTGGCCGTCAAGCGAAAAGACTACTGATAAAACCGAGCTACTATGGCCATTGAGAGTCTAGTAAAGACCGCCTATTGCTGTATCCCAAAGCCGCACTATCTCATCACTAGAGCCAGACGCCAGCAGCCGGCCATCAGGCGAGAAGGCCACTGATGAAACTGAGCTAGCATGGCCCTCGAGAGTCTGTAATTCTGCACTCCATTTTTCGTTAACTTGTGGCAACTGACTTATCCAGCGAGGAAGGTCTGCTTCAAAATTTCTACGAATTATTGATGTTCGAGGTGCAAATACTAGTCCGGCGCAATAAATCTGAAGCGGCGCTTCTTCGGCTATGTGGCGAGATTTAAGAATAAAGCGCTTGCCATCTTGCACAAAATCAGACAATACGGAGTGGTCATTACCCTAAATCCCTTAGCATGCATTTCAGATGGCTTCATGCTGCGTTGCTTACTAGTATACCCTTGCGCAGAAGATCAAGCATACCCACCACCTCCGATATAAGACCCAGCAAGGTCATTGCCTCTAACCAATGCAGAAAATGTTTCTGCAGGAATCGTCGCACATCTTCTATCTCTGAAAGGAAAGCCTGACTTTGTTCAAGATGGTGTATCCAATAGCGGCAGGAGTATTGTAGTTCCGGGGGAAGATGCTGGCCGATACGTTGAGTGTCGATGTCCGCTCTATGTATCCCAGGGCTTGCTAGGTGGCAGATATTTTCCTACAGACCACGTCGCATTGTCGAAAGACATAATTTAGCGATATCTTTGTGCTTCTGCGTCTTATCTACTGAAAACTTGATTTCAGGCTGGACCAAAAAGTCCCGAAACGATAGATGTAGAATCCTCACAGGCCGATTTCGATCAGCAGGAACTCTTAAAACGGATCGGAATGAATCTAGTCGATGACTGATCTGGTCTGCTCCTATCTCGAGAAATAACGATAGAGCATTGATCGAAAGTGGAACTGCTAGAAGGACGATGACACCAACTATTGTCTGGAACTCTTTCAAGAGCTGCTGCTGCTCCGCCACGTCGCTTTCTTGGTCGTCTAGCAGTCTTTCCAGAATTGGTAGGTATGTCTTGTCCATTCTTGACACATATTTGGCTTGGTCCATGAGAAGATCTGTAAGACGCAACTTGGGTTCGAATTTTGAATTCTCGATGTAAAGGCACACAGTGGCAGCCGAAATAAACAGCGGAACGGACATCTTAACTAATTCCTGAATAACATCATCGCCCGGCCAATCTTGCGAAATATTTTTGTCGTGATTAATCTTCCCAAACCGGTCCCGCAGGAATAAATCTATGTCGTGTGCTGTCACTTCTTCGGGTATATCATGAAGAACCAGGTCCTGATATTCATCATCTGCGATGTCTGAAAAGCCGAGGCTCATTGGCAGTTCAGGTCTGCTCGTCATAAAGATCCGAAGGCGAACTGCTGTTGGCTTCTGTAGAAGAGGCAGTAATCGAATTATATTCCGGACATCTTGGTCATGTTCACATTCATCCAAGGCGTCGATCACCATCACAATGGTTTGAGGTTGTCGGCCAAGTTGGTCAAGATCGAGGAGCGGCTGAAGGAGTAGTTTCTCAAACTGTTCCCTGAGTGATTTTGACGCAATGCTAGGATCATAATCAAGTACCTTTTGCACGCCCGATCTCAGCCCAGAGATTCTGAGCATCAATTGCCTTGTTAATGTTGGGAAAAATTTCCTCGCGTTCCCCCGCTCCCCTTCCCCCCTCTTAAAGAAGAAGCTGGCACCTAAATAATTGGTGTCCTTGAGCGACCTTGCCACAGTTCGAGATATGGTTGATTTTCCTGTCCCAGCCATTCCTCTCAGCCAGAAAATGCTTTTCTGCGACGGGGACACAGTCCATTCCATTATCTGCTGAAGGAGCTCGGTCCTAGTGCCTTGAAGACATTGGAATTCATCTCGATCAGAGAATGAATCAAACTCTGCCTCACTCACGACCTTCAATTTCTCCAGACCGATGTGTTGATTAATGCGATCGGTATCGTGGACCAGGCTGACCATCAAAGAACTATGCAGCCCAGGCGTTAATATACAGAGTCATGAGATTGACTCGATGAACGTACGTTTGATCCACTTGCAATGATAAGAGGAATGAAGTTTTATATTTCTCGAGTTTTTGAATAACTCCCTTCACCTCTCCACGTTTCATGGGCCATTTTAAAGCTCGTAATCCCACCTTTTTCATGAGCTTTTTTCCCTTTCCGGGGTCAAGTCTCGCTTCTAAGGCTTGGAGATCGGAGAGGCAATCAGTAATATTGATGGCTAGCTGCGAGGAGCTAGATAAGACCTTTTTGTCGTTACTTTGAATGAGCTTCTGCAGGTTTTGGAGGGTTCCTTGGATGCCAGCGATCGTCCGTTGTAGGGTCAGGATTTCATCTCGTGCATTCTCCACCTCTCGAATGTAGCCCCCGCAAAGCTTCACGAGGCTTTTTGTTAGTTGAATGACCGCGAAAGCGCTTGCTACCGAGGATAAACCATCCATTTGGGAGGACACGGCATAGAAAATAGTGTGGTGGCTTCGATGTAATGCGGAATTATAGGTCTGGTTTTATTAGGAAGGGTAAGTCAGGCGCTGGGCGTGAGGTTGCGCAGGATCATGCCAGCCGGAAATTACCCCTCATTCGCGGACAGGGCAGCTTGGAGAATAAGCTTAGCTGTTTGGAAGCTCTTTCAACAATCTTGCACTGCAACAGTCATGCACAGTTTACGTGCAGGTGCAAAGGAGTACAAAAATAATACAGAATTTATGTCGGCAGAAAGTCAACAAATACTGAAATCGTTCTTAGGTATTCAATGCTTGTAAATGCAAACCTCTTGCAGTTGCAAAGCTCAGATTGTACGACAAGCACAATTTACGTCTGCGAAAAACAAATATGATTAAAATAACGACAATGGCAAAATGATGAAAAAATAGAAAGTGCTTGAAAGCATTTCCATCCTATGGGACCACAATTCGTCCACCATGTACTCCCTGCATCATTGTCTTAAGTATGCTTTCTGATTAGTCTTCCACCAGACAATGACCTAACCTGCAGTTTTAAACGTACTCTGTTTTCTATTATGTACTGTGATATTCATAAAAGTTGGACGCGGTGAAAACAAAACCGATAATAACAAAAATACAAGTAGAGACGGACCAGCCATACAGATATATACATGTAGGCAGGATGAAACAGTGTTACAAAAATTAGAAAGGGTAGAAAAAACTAGTCTACACGTTCGATACATTATTAGACGACGGCACGAGCGGTATTACAGTCCCAGTACTGAAGGGTGCAATCAACACACAGTTCCATACTCCAACTCAGCGTACCTTATAAGAGCCATCTTATCTTTCAGGTCAACATAGTATATATTGTAGCGAACTAGGTTAGACTAGACAAGGTTCGCATATATGTATAAAAAGTGTTATATAAGAGATCTAGGATTCTTATATTTTATAGTTCGCTTACTTATAGATAGCTGGGGATTCTTAATGTAAAGAAAATAGATAACTGATTATTAGCTTGATTTAGTAACTATTACCGACTTAATTGCACTTTAGAGAGTATAATTAAGCACTTCGTCCACCGAGCACTGTGGTCGTTTTATAGAGAGACCAGAACCCTTATCATTAGTATCCAGCGGCACTCGATAAGGTAGGATAGTTCAGCGTATAGGTCGACCTTCTTCTATTCTGTAATATATAATATTATCTTTAATAGCTTAAATCTAGTACTAATACTCTAATTTAATAGTCTTTCTTAGTGTAGTTATTATGCTTTTAATATAGGTTAGATACTATATAGATATAATATCCTGGTATTTTAAGGTCTTTATAATTTTAATATTAATTATTATCTTTATTAATTAATTTTCTATATTAATTATTAGTTACTTATTTTAATACCACTATAGATTTTTATGGATCTAGTAGTTCTACTATTATTACTTCTTATTATATACTTTATAAATAGTCTAGTTATATTGCTGTTTTACTTCCTTAATTTGTTCTTTAGACTCTTATAGTTTCTTTTATATCTAATAATAAGATTTAGAGAGCGTCTTTGCGCTTAAAGCGTTAAAGTAGGCTTAATAGATGATGCAAGTGCGCTTAAACTTAGTTTCTTAATATTTCTACTTTTCTTTCCATCTGCTAATAGTATTCTACTATATAACTATCTCTAGAAGCGTATTAAGTGATTTTAATTCTTTTAGAGATAGCTAAAAGGGTTGATTAAAGTTGATTAATATGTTTATAGAGTAAGTAAATCGGACTAAGTCTATTTAGAAACTAGTCTTATAAATAATACTTTAAGTGTTAATATTAATATTTATTTTATAGTATTAGATAAATATATAGATATTACTATACTATAATATAACATTTTAAAGAGCTTTAAAGACTTTATTTATTTTAAAGATTAGCTACAGTTAGCTATATGAAAGAATAAGAAAGAGATAGATTACTATTATTAAATATCTTTACTTTAGTATACTAAAGATAGTAGAGCTTAATAATATTTTTAAATCTAATAATTTTATCTACTTAGTATATTTAAGATCCTAGTATTAATGTAGTTATTCTCTTCTTTAAAAGAAATTAGTATTCTATTATCTTGCGATCTATCTAATAGAAAATATATTTATTTAATAATTTATCTTTAAGTTATAAATCTTATTTTTTTTTATTATTTAGAATATAAAGGCTATAAAATTTTATTATAATATCTAGTATTAGTCTAGTTTTAAATATCTTTTTAAAACTTTAGATATAAAATAATATACTTAATAATATTATATATAGACTTAGGACTAAAGTAAAATTGAATATAATTTCTAAAATTTTAAACTTATTTCTGTTCTATTAGTATATAATATTAATTAATAAAGAAAGATCCTTATAGAGGCTTTTCTTTAAGAAATCGCTTTGTAAAGTCTAATTTTAAAAATATAAATAGATATAGTCGTCTTTTATTAAAATCTTAAATTAACTTAAGTTCTAGATTCTAATAGTAAAGGTATAGAAAAGTCTCAAAATAACTTACTATAATAATAGCGAGTTAAATATAGAATAGAAGCTAAATTTACCACTAGCTATATATAAATGTTGTTTTAGTAATAATTAGTAAGACTTAGATAAACTTTATTATATCTTTAATATATATATTCTTCTTCGGCCACTAATAGAGTTTTAATTTTTTTTTTTTATTATAAAAGTAATGATTTATATACTATTAAAAGTAGTACTATAGCTATAAAAAAAATATAAAATATAGACTTATATTGTTTATTTTAATTATAATATTTTTATATAGTCTAAATAATATTTTTTACTTTAAAACTAGATACTATTATTTTTAAAATAATTCTAGTAAGCTTTTATAGTAAATATCTAGATAATATTAATTATTTTTTCTATAATAAATATTATACCGCTAGCTGAAGAACCTATAGAGAAAATAAATAGTGTTATTTAAGTCTAAAATCTAATACTATTATTGTAAAAGATCTATATTAAGATATTAGTAGTATCTTTCTATATATTAGTTATTAGAATCTTATATTATTAAAGAGTGAAAGAGTTCTTTATTAATTCTAGTACTTGTTAGTATTATTTAATTTCTTTTAAGTCTTAGAACTATACTACTTTTATTAAAGCTAAGAAATATCTAGCTACTTTGCTTTAGCTAAATATTTTTCTAGAGAAAATTAGCCTTTATTAATAGTTTTATTATCTTTAGAGTTGTTTTTATTATCTAGATCTTTACTATCCAAGTCTAGGTCTAGGTCGGTAGTAGAATTATTATTAAGTCTATTATTTAAAAAGAATTCGTTAAGGATAAAGCTTATATCGCTTTTACTCTTATTTCTAATATCAAGAACAGTCATAGTAGATATAGAAAGAAAGATTTAATAAGATTTAGTGTGATAAGGAGAGCGGGTAAATCAAAAGTAAGAGATATATAGGGGATAGAGGACCATATATATATAACTAACGAGTTATTAAGATGAGCAGATAAGACAGGCAGATACTGCAGCGCTAAAGCACCATAGTACTGCTACTGCTAAAGAGAGCCATTTTTAACTTATAAGCCGTTATAAAATAAAAATTAAAAAAGCAACACCACAGTTCTAGATTATAATCAACTATAGCATAGAAAACCGTCCTTCCACCATTAAGTAGGCGTCTATAGGGTTACATAACCATAAAATAGCAAAAGAAACGGTACATAATATAAAGTCATAAGGCCATAGCACAAAAGCAAAGATTACAAGACGGTAGTCTTGGCGAGTCTTAGCAGTAAATGAAAAGACAAAAACGGCGTCAAGTGTAGCCGTTTTCGGCATCTTGTTCATCGACACAACGTTATATAGAGTATATAATTAGTATCTATAGAACTATATTTCTAAAACTAGACGTTATTAAGGTCTATATAATCTTTTTAATTTAGAACTTTAAATAATATTTTAAAATATAATTAGATGTTATAAAAGTCTAAATTATATTTTAATTAATAGTTTATAATTATTTAAATACTCTAAACTATATCTAAAAATCTTTAGTAATAAGAAAAGATTATTAAAGTTAATAATAATCTATATTTTCTTATAAAATAATATTAACTAAGATTATATATATCTTTTTTATTAATTTAAATTAGTATATTAAGTCTATAGAGCTATATAAAATTTTATTTTTAATATTAAAATAGTTATTAATAATAAAGTCTACTCTTTAAGCTATTTTAAAAATAGTAAAAGCTCTTTAGTAGATAGATATAATAATTATAAATCTTTATAAATAGTAAATTATTATTAAAAAATATTAGATTATTTATAATTTATTTTTTAAGATATAAGTTTATTTAAAAAGTATAAAATTAATTTATAATAAGAATAAGAAAGATTATAGATTTATATTTAGATATTAGAATAAAAAAATAGTCTTTAAATAAGCTAAAAAGAATATTATTTTATATTTAAACTATTATTTATTTTAGATAGATTTTTTAAGTTTTACTAGAGTAGTTAATACTAATTATATTAACTTAAAAACTATTTTAATATTTATAGAGTTTAGAATTATTATTAAAATATTTTTTCTAGTTTATATAGTCTTTTTAGTAATTATCTATTATTAAACTAATTTTATAGTTATTTTAGTAGAATTAAATCTATAATAATATAAGCTTAAGATATATATAATATTAATAGTTTATTATAGTCTTTTTAGTTTAAAGCTTATTCTAGTTTATAAAAAAATTAAATTAAAAAATGTCTATACTCTAATAAAAGATTTTATATAGATTAAACTATTAATAGTTATTTAAATTATTAATTAATAGATTTTTATTATTATAATAATAATAAAAAGCCTAAAAGATGTTTATAAATTATTATTTTAAAAAATTTACTTTAGAAGTAATAGGTATAATATAATTTTTTATTATAATATTAATAAGGACTTAGTTTATACTTAATATTATAGTATTAATTATTAAGTTTATAAAGCTTATAGTAACTAGCTAAAGCTTTATTTAATATATATTAGTTTTTATAAAGTTTAGAATTATATTTATAATATATAAAATTATATTATTAAAGTATACTATCTATATCTATATATATTTACTAAATATAGTAACTATAAAGATAGATATTAAATTAATTTTTTAAGCTGCTCTAAGCTTTAAAAAATTTATTAATATTTTTATAAATAGCTTTTTATTATTAAGATTATTATATTTACTTTAATCTATAAATATAAAGTCTAAAAGAGTATAACTAAAAAAAATTTATTTTTAATAGACTCTAAATCTCTTTTTAAAAAATAGAATTAAGAATCTAATAATAAAGCTATAATAAAGACTTTAGAAATTATTTTATTAATTTCTTTTCTACTTTATTTATTTTTATATTTTTAATTAATACTTAGAGCTATCTCTACTTATATTAATTATTTAATATAACTATAGTTATATTTACTTTACTACTTTAAAGGCTTTAGAGATAGAGATTAAATAGTAAATAAATATTATATATTTATAAAAGCTTTATATTTATAATAACTTTATTTATCTAGACTATTTATTTTATTAATCTAGAAAAGAGAAGAGAACTTAATAGATATTTATAAATATTTATAAAGACTTTATAGATATTATTAAAATTAAAAATTAGATTAATTTAGTAGATTATCTTTATATTTAAGTTTTAGATATATAGAAGTTCTTTATAATTAGTAACTAAATATCTAGGTATATTAGAATTATTAATTATTATAATATATAGATTAAGAATAGTTATATTTAATAGAGAATAATATCTAGATATTAATAGATAATTAAAAATACTAATTAAGACTAGCTTATAATAAATAGATATTTATTAATAAGTAACTTTAATATCTATAGCTCTATATAAAATATTTAAACTATAGAGATGTCAAAAACGTATTAACCGTTCTTTACCAAGCGGTAACACGTTGGTAGTATTCTACTAAGAGACTGACGTCGACTTAGTATCCTAAGGGTTGTAGAGAACTAAAGTATATTATAAAGATAATATACTAAAATAAAATAAATAATAAAATTAATAGACTAAATAAAGTATATATTTATTTAATATAAAAATAAAATATAGTAAACTAAATAT
>MJVA01001096.1:5541-38459 GCA_001939245.1 Talaromyces wortmannii
TTTTATGTTATTGTATTTTGATATCTCGCAGTTATATATATTATATGATATCATTTGCCACGTAACATCATTTGCCACATGATATCATATTTTGCCATTATAATAATCTTATATTACTAAAATTTGGTTTTATATATTATAATAGTTATAATTAAAATAGCTTTTCTATTATAGCAAATTCTATTTTAATTTTATTATAGAATGTTTATTTTTAACTATTTAATCTTTATTTTATAATTAAATCTTTAGCTAAGAATATTTATAATAATATTTTCTTTTCTTTTAATATATTTAATTTTAAAATTAAATTTTTTTATTTTTAGTATCTATCTAACTTATTTTTCTAATAGTAGTTTTATTATTATAAAGTAGATTAAATTATAATAATTGCTCTTTACTATTATCTTATATTTTATTTTTTAAAGATAGTATCTCTATTACTTAAATACTTTAATTATTATGAATAGTTTTTAATTATATATATTATAGTTTCGCTTAATATTTATAAATTTTTATATTATTATTATTATTATTATTATTATTATTTAATCATATTTAACGTCCATACCCAGCCCTGAGGCTATGACAGACAGCGTGTCTAACTAAGCTTATAAAGGCTTATAGGGGGGAACCCCTATAAAAGACTCTATAAGCTTACTAATGGACCCTAAATATAACAACTATCTAGCGCTTTCCTCGCCCCAAACCGCTTATATGCGCAGGGCGATTCGGAGACCTATTGGTGGGTAATAGGCCTAAGGCCTCCTTCTTATAGCTAATAATAATAAGGTTTTATCAGCTAGTAGTGGGCTATCTAGTTTTACTATCTCTTTTTCTTTCTAATTTCCTTGTCTGCTTTATTCTCTAAATTCTTAATTCTTTAATTATTAGCTCTATAAGTCTATTCTTTAGCCTATTTACTATCTTTATATTCTTTAATAATTATTATAAATACTAAAAGTGCTTTAATAGCTTTAAAATCTTTTAATAGATATGCTTTAAAATATATTTTATTAAATTATAGCCTCTTAACCTCTATTTTAGTAAAGTTCTTTAGTAGCTTAGCCTACTAATAGTACTACTTTTAATAGTTAATAAAAAGATATTTTATTATTTT
This sequence comes from Talaromyces wortmannii, assembly GCA_001939245.1. NCBI lineage: Eukaryota > Fungi > Ascomycota > Eurotiomycetes > Eurotiales > Trichocomaceae > Talaromyces > Talaromyces wortmannii. Next base: position 6,659 of record MJVA01001096.1, read on the forward strand.
ATTATCTCTAGAGTATTTTAGATATCTTAAAAAATCTTAGGTCTTAATTCAGTATAGAAAATTACTAATTAGAATATAGCTAGTTTTAAATTAATAGTACTACTATGTTAAGTATTTATAGATATTGTGAGGCCGTGAAGCCTTCGGTACGCACCATGTGCCGCACCTCGCTACACTAGCCTCACAGGGGGCTTGTCAAGCCACTAAACAGGAATATATATATATCCTGACCTTTGTATAGAGAATGCTAAAGGTCAGTAATTAATTTAATTATATAGTAAACTATAGCTTTACTATTAAATCTTATTCTTATTTATTTTCTATATATTATTCTTATATTTTAATTGCTTTTTATCTTTAAAAGAAAAGCTAGCAAATATTAAAAAATATAGTTACTATTAAGAGTATTTTTATTTTAATTAATTTTATTAAGTAGACTATATTTATAGAAGATATCTAACTTAATATATTAAAAATATTAAGCGAGACTATAGTAAAGTTAAATAAGGATTAGTTTATTAATAGGAATTTAAATCTAGAAATAGTATAGTTAACTTTAAAATAAGAACTTAACTATATATTAATAGAAGAATTTTAAGCTATAAAAGTATAACTAGATTAGGAGCTCTATATTATAAATTTAAAATAATAAATTTAGTAAACCCAAGTATAGCTATAGAATATATTAATATTAATAGGCCTTATATAGTAGCTAAATTTAAAAATTAAAAATCCTATTAATAGTAGTTATAGAGAAAAAAGATTATAAATTAATATAATTTCTATAGAAAAATATTTAATAAGATTTAAATTAAAGAAACTTTATAGCAGAAAAACTTTAATTAAATTTAAAATATTTATAGAATATATAAAATTATAGTTTAATAAATATTTAAAGTAATATAACTAATATCTATATTATAAAGTAAATAAAGCTTTAGATAATCTAAATTTAAAGTAATTTTTTAACTTTAATATATACTAGAAGAAAAAGGAATTAAAATAAATTATTTAAAAAGACTTTAAAGTGTATCTATAGTGACTATTTTATAATTTTAAACTTTTTTATATTATAGTTATATAGAATTATAATAATACTAAGCAACTAGAAGACTAATTAATATAAGAATTTACTTATTATTTATAAACTTTAAAAGACTAGATAAATATATAATATATTAAGAAATAGTATATAAAGCTTTTTATAATTAAAGTTCTATAGCTAATATAAAATAAATTATAAAAGTATTTAAAGAAATCTTAAATATATAAAAGTATAATTTAATTTCTATAAAAGCTAGAGAATACTATACTTAAATATTAAAGGGTAAAGAACTCTTAATATTAGAATAATTAAAATAGTAATAGTAATAAATTCTAAATAGATTTAAATCCTCGCTATATAAGATTAAGAAATCTAATAGATAATAATAGAAAGTATAACTAGTTTTTTTTAAGAGAGAAAATCATTATAGAAAGAAGTAATAGTAAGAACTTAAAAGAAAAAGAATATAATAGACTAAAAAATAATTAAACTAGACTTATTTATAATTATTATAATAAAGTAGAGTATTAAGAGAAAAAGTATTATAAAAAAAGATTTAATAATATATAAAAAATATTTAAATTATTAAAAAATTAAAGTTCTAACGTTTATATATAGTAATAGTATTAAGAATAGTATAGAAAAATAATTTTAAAGAAAAGTAATTATTAATTATAGAAATAGAACTTTTTAAGCTACTAGGCTTTATAAAGATATAAATCTTTATTAATAGTAGAGTTTAGAGTAATTTTATAAACTAAAAGCTTATTAAAAAGTTTATTAAAGTTATTAAAATTATTTTAAAGCGAGTAAAAGTTATTAATAAATAAGTTATTTAAATATATAGATAATACTATATAAATATAAAAGTTATAAACTTTAATAATTTAATTTAAACTAATAGATACACTCTCTATATAGTAGATATTAAAAGATATAATATAATTCTTAGTATATTTTAGTTAAAGAAAATAAATTTTAATATAGATTAGATTATAAAGTAGTTTAAATATCAAATTTATATACTAACTAAATAGACAAAGATAATATCTTTTTATAAAATATATAAAAGTCTAATAGCTAAATATATAATATATTAAATAGACTTTTAAAATATATTAAATATAGACTTATATTTATATACTATTTATATTTTAAAAAAAGATAATAGAATATATATTATAAAAGTATTATTAAATATAAAAATATTTAAATTAGATAGACTTTAACTATTAAATTACTTATTTAATTATATAGATATATTTTTAAAGATAGTTGCTAGTATACTACTTAAATATATAGAATATAATTATATTATAGATTTAGAACTAAGAATAACTTCTTTATATAAATCTATATATAGATTTATAGAAACTGAATATAAGATCCTAATAGAGTATTTAAGTAAAGTATAAGAGAAAGACTAGATTAGATTATTTAAAAGTTTTATAGAAGTCTTTATTCTATTTATATTAAAAAAAAATAGTGAGTTTTAATTATATATAGATTATTAGAGGCTTAATACTATTATAATAAAGAATTATTACTTGATCTTACTGATTATAGAGATATTAGATTATTTTATAAGTATAAAATACTTTACTAAATTAAATCTAAAAGATATATATTATTATATTAGAATTTAAATAAATAATAAGTAAAAGATTATTTTTTAAATCTGTTATAATTATTTTGAATATTAAGTAATACTATTTAGTTTTATTAATATATTAGCTATGTTTTAGGTATATATTAATAAGATAATATTAGATTTATTAGATATTTGTGTAGTGGTATATCTAGATAATATTATTATATATTTGAATAATCTGTGGATCTATAAGGTCTAGATATAAGAAGTTATGAGCTAGTTAAGAAGCTATAGTTTATATTATAAATAAAGTAAATGTAGCTTTGGAGTAGATATTATAGAATATTTTAGATTTATTATAAGTTTAAAAATAATAATAATAAATCTAGACTAGGTTTATATTATTATAGAATGGTCTTAACTGTGATTAGTTAAAAAAGTGTAATTATTTTTAAAATTTATAAACTTTTATTATAACTTTATACTTTAGTTTTTGTATATATTGGTGTTATTATCTGAACTAATAAAAGGTCTAGTAAAGAGAATAAAGTATAATATTTATAAAAATAGTGTTATTAGTAAATTTTATATAATAATAGAAGCTAAAGAGTCTTTTTTAAATTTAAAGTAAATATTTTAATATAAATTTATATTAAAATACTATAATTTAGTGTTTTGAATAAATATAGAAATAGATATTTTAGATAGAGTTTTAGAAGTAGTAATAACTTAGTTATTTAAAGATATTTAATAGTATTTAATAGCTTTCTAATTTTAAAAGTTTAAGAGATTAGAGGTATGCTATAAAGTGTATAATTTAGAATTTCTAGTAGTAGTGAAAGCTTTTTAATATTAGTAGTAATATTTAGAGAGTAGTTAATATATAATTAGAGTCTTAATAGATTATAGTAATCTATAGTATTTTATTACTATTAAAATACTAAGTAGGCGTCAGGCCTAATAAGTAGAATATCTATTAATATTTAATTTTAATATAGAATACTATTTAAGATTAAAAAATCTTATAGATATACTAAGTCGTTATTTAGATTATATAAATAATATTAAAGAAGATATAATAATATTTTTAACTCTATAAGAAAAGCTATAGAAAGATTATTTTAAAAAATAAGAATAAAAATTAAACTTTTTAAATAACTAAATTATATTTATAAATATATTAGTATAAGTATAAAAGACTAAAAAAATATTTTTTCTTATTAATAAAGAGAATTCCTATAGGTTTAAAGAGGGAAATATCTTTATAAATAAGAATATTACTACTAGTGATATAGAAGGTCTAGAACTCTTAATATTATAGTTTCTAATAGCTAAAGCTATAAGGACTAAGATAGTCTATTTAGAAATAAAGCTTAATATAGAGAGTCTTTTTTAAATATATTAGTAAAGAGATATCTTTATATAAAGAAAGTTAAAAGAACTCTATAAGAGATAGACTAAGGATTTAATATAGAATATTAAAAAATATAATTTTTTTTAATATAAGAAGACTATATATATATTATTTAATAAAGCTTTATAGTTAAAAATTATAAAGAATAACTATAATAATGTGTAGAGAGGTTACTTTAGAAAAATCTATATAGTAGTAACTATCTATTAAAAATATTATTAGTTAGTATTAAAAGTTGATATAGACTATTATATCTATATCTATTCTATATATTAATAGGTTAAAGTATATAGATATTAATAGTATAGACTACTTAAGCTATTATTAGTTTTATTAAAATTATTTAAAATAGTAATTATAGATTTTATAATAGAATTACTACTTATAAAATAGTAAAGGGCAATAGTTGATGTTATATTAATTATTATTAATCTATTCTTAAAGTATACTATCTATCTATTAATATAGAAAGTATTATTAGCTAAAGAGTTAGTAAAGCTACTTATTAAGAATTTAATATAATAGATTATATTTTTGTAATATATTATTTTAAATTAAAATAAATTATTTATTAGTAAATTTTAATAGACTATATATTATTATTTAAGAATATAGTATTGACTATTAATAATAATTTATTTATAAATAAATAGATAGATTAAACGCTAGAACTAGTTTATAAAATATTTTTTTTAATATTATATAAACTATAAATAGATAGACTAGTTATAGTAGATTTTATTAATATAAAATATATATAATAATAGTTAGTATAGTATTATAAAGTAATCTCTAATAAAAATCTTTATAGGGTTTTAAGAAAATCTAAGAATAGATATATCTTAGAATATACTATTAAATCTAAAAAATAAAGAACTATAGATTATAAATTAAATAGAAGAATTCTATATTAAGTAAAAGAATATTTAAGAATATTTAGAATAAGCTAAAGAAGCTTAAGTAAAATATTATAATTAAAAAAAAATCTATTAAGAATTTAAGATTAAAAAATAAGTTATACTTTAAATAAAGAATATAGTTTTACTTTAATATAATAAGAAACTAACTAATAGATATTTAAGTTTTTTCTAAATATTAAATATATAAAGAATAAATGCTTATAAACTAAATCTTATTTTAAGATATAAAAAGATCTATTTAATTTTTTATATTTTTTTACTAGAGCTATATTATATTAATATTAAAAATTATATATTTTTAGAACTAGTACTAGTAAATAATAAATCTAAGTATATTATATAGAAAATAGTTTAGAATTAAAAATAAAATAAAAGAATAAAGTATCTAGTTTAATAGAAAAAATAACTAAATAAAAAAACTATTTAGAAATTAGAAGATATAGTTAATTAGATTAAAGTTTTAAATATTTATTTAAGAAAGAAGACTAAAGAGTAAACTATTTTAAAACTATATTAGCGAATTAAAAAGGATAAAAATAAAAAAACTTTTTATTAAAAATCTAAAGACTATATATATAGTATAAATAAAATAAAAAATAAAATAAATTTAAACTATCTAAAAATATCTAAAATATAAATCCTATAAAGCACTATACTAGAATATTAAAATATTTATAAAAAACTCTAAAAGGTAATAAAATATATTTTATATTAGATCTAAAGGCCGCGGCATTACCATATAAAAAGAGATTTTTTTTAAATAAATTTATAAAAGTAAAAATAGTTATTAAATATATATTAGACTTTATATAAAATATAATAGAATTTATATATTTTAGCTAGTAGATATATAAGTTTAAAATTAAATATAGTATTATAATTACTAAAAAGATCTCTATAACTAAAAATAGATAATCTATACTATATATAAAGCGATATAGTTAATCTATATAGAGTAATAACTCTTAATATAGAGCTATTAAAGAAAGTAAAATATCTACTTAAAGACTACTAGATTAGAGATAAAAAATTTACTATTATAATAGTAAATAAATTACTCTACTTAGCTATAGTAAGAATAGAACTATTTATATTAAATAAAAGCTTTACTAAATAAGACTTAGATTAATAATATATCACTATATTTAATATTTTAATAATATTTTCTTAATTAATAATACGTTTCGCTATTAGTATAATAGTTTATATAGTCTAGTTAAGCTATTTTATAGAGATCTATTAAATATTAATACTTATAGTAATATATAAATAAATAAAATATTTATTAAATAGTATTTAGCTATAGACTTTTTTATCTCTTTATAGTAAAAGTAAGATTTAAAATTAAAATTAAAGTATTTTAAGTTAGAATTAATAATTAGTTACTAAAGATAACGCTAGTAAAGTAAAAGATATATTTTTAAAAAATATATATAAGACTTATAGAGCGAAAAGATTAATATATTAAATAATAAAGCTTTACCTTCTTCTTTATCACTATTATTATTTTTATTGTTATTATTATCTTTATTAGTTTTAGTAAAGAAAAGAGAGTATATTTATTTCTTTTTTTTTATAGAAAAAGAAGCAGTAGTAAATTTATTCTTTTTAATAAATAACTTTTTAGTTAACTATTTTTATATTATAAAATATAATACGCTAATAAGTATATTATTAGTTAAATAAATTAATCTAATATAATTAAAAATAGAGATATCTTTATCTAAAAAAAAAGTAACTAGTAATTTAGTTAAAAAATAATAAAAAATCTTCTTTTTTAAAGCTATTCTATAAACTATTAATAAATAATAAACTAAATAAATATTCGACTATATATTGTAAATAATATAAAATAATTAATAAAAGATATAATACTTATATTTAAATAAAATAAGTGAATAAGAGAGTAAAAAAAAAGTAAAAGAAATTAAAAATAAAACTAATAGTAATATAATAAATTATTTAATATTAAAAAAAAAGAAATAAATAATAGACTAATCTATAAATAATATATTAATAATATATATAGATAGATTTTTATACTATATATATTAATCTCTATAATAATAGCGCCTAAGTTTATTTATATCTTTTAAAAAAACCTACGCGAATACTATTAGCGTAGATTCTTAGAAAAGAAAGAGTAATATGAGGCTATAAAGCCTTTAGTACGTATTATATACTATATCTTACTACACTAGTCTTATAAGGAGCTTGCTAAGCTACTAAACAGGAACACATATATATCCTGACCTTCGCACAGGGGATGCCGAAGGTCAGCAATCAGTTTGACTACATAGCGAACCATAGCTTTACCATCGAATCCCATTCTTGCCTGCTTTCCATATATTATCCTCACAAATGTATTCTATAATTAGTCAAATCAGCTATTATTCTATACATAGAATTCTGCACGCAGAATCTATTCTAAAATTAGTTAAATCAGCTATTATTCTATACACAGAATTCTACACATAGAATGTATTCTATAATTAATCAAATCAGCTATTATTTTATATATAGAATTCTATACATAGAATTTATTCTAAAATTAATTAAATCAGCTATTATTCTATATATAGAATTCTGCATACAGAATCTATTTTAAAATTAGTTAAATTAGCTATTATTTTATATACAGAATTCTACACACAGAATCTATTTTAAAATTAGTTAAATTAGCTATTATTCTATATATAGAATTCTATACATAGAATGTATTCTACAATTAGTTAAATTAGCTATTATTCTATATACAGAATTCTATATATAGAATACATTCTAAAATTAGTCAAATCAGCTATTATTCTATATATAGAATTTTATACATAGAATATATTCTATAATTAGTTAAATCAGCTATTATTCTATGCACAGAATTCTATATACAGAATTTATTTTAAAATTAGTTAAATCAGCTATTATTCTATATATAGAATTCTACACATAGAATATATTCTATAATTAGTTAAATTAGCTATTATTTTATATACAGAATTCTGCACACAGAATTTATTCTAAAATTAGTCTATATTAGTGATTATTCCGTGTATAGAACTCTATACATAGAATATATTTTAAAATTAGTCTATATTAGCGATTATTCTGTGTACAGAACTCTGCACGCAGAATATATTCTAAAATTAGTTATCCCCAAACCAAAGCAAACCAGAGATCTGTGTTTATTCTGCGCGCAGAATTCTGAGATAGGAGATAGGTGGCGTTTATAGGTCTGTGTTCCTGGGAACTCCAGCTTCCTAGGATGCGCGTCATAGGATAGCATTCCCCGAATTAACACGTACCTGGGGGCATCAACCTAAGTTCACTGAGGGCATAGGTTCACAGTCCTATGGCTAGGATGAACCTAGGGTCCAACTGGGCTCAGGACAAGATAACCAAGACTAGCGACACAGGATCTCAGGACTATATCGAGAGTCATAGAGCAGGACTCCTCAAACCACGGACCTAGGTCACCGCTGGTCCTGGGACCACGGTCCTAGGCCCAATGACGATCTATGACCAATCACCTCGGCCCCGTTGGAGCAGAAGTCCGCTGTGAGCCTGAATCCAAGGCTCCCTGTCTATTTTGGGCCTAAGGTAGTACCTTCCAGTAAACGAATTTCTCATAGGTTTTGAGTATAAAACTAATTTTCTAATATTCTTCATATTGCATCACTAAGTTATACTGTACAGAGGTTGGAGTCAAAACTATTGGGAATACGCTAAAAAAGATAGTTTCCCAATCCTTGTTATCAAATTACTTCAATTTATATTACCACTACTAATATCTTCCAATCTGCAACGCTTTGAATCTAGGAAAAAGGAACTAGTATATAAAATTATAGAACTATATTAATATCCCTTTTATATCTTCAAATTATGTTAGATATCTATAGAATAAGAGTTTAAAAGATTCATTTGTACTGTAATAAGCTGTATAAAAAAGCAATTATAACGGGAACTAGTATTTAGTCCACATTTAGTGTCTTGGCATTCCCATTAGTTTTGACTCCAGCCTCCGTACCTGGAACATATCCATGTTGACCCACATGCGTCATAGTGGAATATCCCAGAAACAAGAATCCACAGTGGGGCAACCTAAATATGTGCAGGGATCTTCATACCTGCATGTCGACTATTGTCCTACCAATCATGCGTATTCGAAAAATGGAGCTCACATTAGATAATCCACAATTCTTTACCTTCATCCTTCTAGAACGCTGCCATCAAAGAAAGCCTGTTTCAAATTGAATAATATGGGACGATTTAATGGATAAAATGCTGTTGCCTAGATGTGAGTCATAGATCACGTGCATAACCAGGTCTACCACATCCCCCGAAGCCAAAGTTTTCAATTTCTACCTGGTCAGGCCTCAAGTGAAAGCTTAGGTTCTAGATCTCGGAGAACCCCACATAATGCTGTAGTCCCCTAGCAATATTACATGCATTCAAGAGCCTGAAAGGCCGACTTCCCCACAGCTATTATGTCTTCTGTCCTAGCCACTGAATCTGGGGTCCACCCCCAACCCTCTTGCAAACATAAGAGGTTTTACAAATGTATAGTCTTTACAAATGTACTGCTACGATGATCAACCAGCAAGGAATTAGCAAGCTATTGCAGAAAATTAAATACCTTTGAGCTATAGCTGCACATTTGTAAGAGCTGCACAATTGTAAATGCTGTACAATTGTAAACACCACACAATTGTAAACGCTGTACAATTGTAAACGCTGTACAATTGTAAACACCACACAATTGTAAACGCTGTACAATTGTAAACACCGCACAATTGTAAACACCGCACAATTGTAAACGCTGTACAATTGTAAACACCGCACAATTGTAAACGCTGTACAATTGTAAACACCGCACAATTGTAAACGATTTACAATTGTAAAGGCTGGACAATCGTGAGGGCTACACATTTTAAATCTCACGATTCCATATCATAGATTATTTGTTTCATTTGTATTATATCTTATTATCAAAGGCGTCTATAGGACTTCATACATTATTCTCAAGAAGGGTTGTCTCCTCAGTCTACTTCGCCAGACGCTAGAAAGAACCGTCACGGCGCCGCGGGTGAGAGTGGCTTGCCTTGAGGGCTGGAGATCCACTGGCGTACACCGTGGAAGAGAAACCGGTAGATCAAGAATAAGCTTCACGGTAATACAACCGCGTGGTGTCCCTCGTTGACTTTTATGCTATAGATCACGCTGTATAAGGTTGGTGGCGATAAGGCCAGACCGATCGCAAGTCACGAGGCTCCTGTCGCAGTCAGCTGTGAGGACAGATCCATGGATCGGATGGGGCTCGGTGAAGGAAGAAGTACCATTTGCCAGTAATGGCCCATGGTATTAACTCCCCTCTGAACAAACTGAGCAGCAGTACAGTACCTTGCAAATTCAGTTTCCCTTCTGAACTCATTTGAATTCTTTTCAAATCTCTATATGAAACAGCGCTAAACCGAGCTAGTCTATTCAAAGTTAGTTTAAGTCTAACCATGTCCGGTGTAAATGGTACGGAACAGTAATATGACCGAGATTCTTGTATGATACTTGTATGGCCACTTTGACAATCTCGAACATTCTAGAAACATCAGGCTGCGACGATAACACACACATGGAACAAAGTCTAGTGGCAACTTAACTATAGTATAAAATACAACCTCATCCCAAGCCTTTCCTTTAAAAAAGATATTTGAAAATATTAGAGTAGTTACATGATGAATGAAACATCACTTAAATCAACTTCAGAAAAGTAACTCGACCAGAAGCATGTCCTATAACAAGCATACTGTCATACACGGCGGAACAAGTTGCTCGATACTCAACAGGCAACCAAATAACATTAGTATCATTAAGGGTCACCCATTCATCTATTACTAGTATATTATTATGAACACTGCTTACTGTTAAGGAGAGACTGCGAACATAGAGAGATTCAATATCGAATCGTCCTCAATCAGTCTCCAGAAATTTACCGTCAGGAGAGAACGCCACTACCCGAGCCGAATGAGAATGGCCTTTAAGGGTCTGCTGCAGAGTGCCAGTGGCCGGATCCCACAGCTTGACACTCTCATGACCAAAGCCTGAGGCTATTAGCTTGCCATCAGAGGAGAATGCCACAGCCCAAACCCAATTAGAATAGCCTTCAAGGGTCTACTATAGAATGCTAGTAGCTGTATTCTATAGCTTAACAGTCTTATCATGGGAGCTTGAGATTATTAATCTGTTATTAAGAGAGAATACTACTGCTTAAACTAAATCAGAATAATTTTTAAGGGTCTACTATAGAATGCTAGTGGCTATATTTTATAGCTTAATAATTTTATTATTAAAGCCTAAGGCTACTAATTTATTATTAGGAGAGAATACTACTATCTAAATCTAATTAGAATAGTTTTTAAGGGTCTACTGTAGAGTGCTAGTGGCTATATTCTATAGCTTGATAGTTTTATTATAGGAGCCTAAGACTACTAGCCTACTATTAAGAGAGAATGCTACTACTTAAACCGAATTAGAATAACATTTAAGGACCTACTATAGAGTGTCAATAGCCACATTCTACAGCTTGATAGTTTTATCATCGAAGCCTAAGGCCACTAATCTACTATCAGAAGAGAATGTCACAGTCTAAACCCAATCAGAATGACTTTCTAAGGTCTACTATAAAATGCAAGTGGCCGTATCCTATAGCTTAACAGTCTTATCACAGAAGCCTAAAACCATCAGTCTACTATTAAGAGAGAACGCTACTATCTTAACCAAATCAGAATAATCTTTAAGGGTCTACTGTAGAGTGCTAGTGGCTGTATTCTATAGCTTAATAATTTTATCATTAAAGTCTAAAGCCACCAGCTTACTATTAAGAGAGAATGTTACTACCTAAGCTAAATAAGAATAGCTTTTAAAAGTCTACTGCAGAGTGCTAGTCACCATATTCTATAGCTTAATAGTCTTATTATTAGAGTCTAAGGCTATTAGCTTGTTATTAAGAGAGAACGCTACTATCTTAAATAAATAAGAATGGCCTTTAAGGGTCTACTATAGAGTGTTAGTAGCTATATCTTACAGCTTAATAGTCTTATTATTAAAGTCTAAGATTATTAGTCTACTATTAAAGAAGAATACCACTGTCTAAACCTAATAAAAATAACTTTTAAGAGTCTATTATAGAGAGCTAATAGCCACATTTTATAGCTTAATAGTTTTATTATAAGAGCCTAAGGCCACTAGCTTACTATTAAGAGAGAACGCCACTGCCTTAATCAAAAGAGAATAGCTATTAAAGATCTACTACAGAGTGCCAGTAGTCGCATCCCATAGCTTGACCGTCCTATCATAAGAGCCTGAGGCCACCAGCTGTGAGGCTCCAGACGTTATATCCAGTATATAACCCCTCGGTGCACGTTCGGCACCCTCNTGTGAGGCTCCAGACGTTATATCCAGTATATAACCCCTCGGTGCACGTTCGGCACCCTCGGAAAGCCTCACGTGACATTCGCCAAGGCACTAGCGGAGCGAGGAATTACTTCTACCGCATGTACGGCGAATATGCCACCAGTAGCAATCAGTTTATATATATATCTACACATACATTTAGTTGCCAAATCTAGTGCTTTGCCTGCTTTCTAAATAACCCTCTCACATTCTGATTACTCTATACCTTCGGATAGAGAGTTAGTAAGTATTAGAAATAATTAATACAAAGAGAACACCTATAGCTGTTACCTCTAAGCAAAACCTAAGCGAGTCTAAACAGATATTGTCTCAACTAGAGTCTATAAATGACCCAATCCTTGTAGAGATGCTGCAAGAGGAAAGCTAGGCACGAGTCCAGGTGCCTAAGTCTATACCGTCGGACCTAAGAGAGATACCTATCCAACTTATAAAGGAATAGTTAGACTCTATACCATTTTCTAAGTTAAAAAAGGTCAGCAAACGTCTCAAACAGTAAACCTATATAGCGGAGTTAAAGCAGAAAATACTATAAACTTAAGATTGAATTCGAAACCTCATTACCACTAGCACAGTTGTAAAAGAAAAGCGTCTCTAAATTAATATCCTTATAGATAAATGTCCTCTAAGATTTAAAATAAATAATTTCTATACTAACAAGACCTATAGCAAATACAAAATATTCATAGAAAAGGCTAAATCTTGATTTAAGAAGTATTTAAAGTAGTATACTATATACCTAAAGCATAAGATTAGCGAAGCGGCAAATAATCTAGATTAATCCTACTTTCTATAATACTCTATATTTCAAAAGAAATATAGAAGTATAATAAATGTAAGTTAAAATAATTTTAAAAGCTATCTATAACGAATCTTTAATAACTCTAATATTCTCTAAATTAAAGCCCTACGCTAATATACTAACGCTAAGCAAAAAGAAGAATAATCTATATATAAATTTATATAATACCTTCACATATAAAAAGAATAAATAGATATTAAATATATAGAAGACTAGCGAATAAAATAATTTTAAATTAAGATCTTTCTAAACATTTAAAGTAAAACTTAGAAATATAAAGATAAACTAAATAATTATAAAGTAACTATTATATTTTTTTAGAAAGTAAAAGATTCGATACTAGAGTAGTAAAAAGCCAGAGTATTATATTGAAAAAGGCCTACCCTACCGCACTATAGACCTAAAAATAGCGATAGGCCGAAAGACCGGCTGATAGACAGATAGCAAGGACCTGATATAAGATCTAAGCCTCAAAAGGAACCTTTAAGAGGAGATATTAGAGGCTAAGATTGACATAAGAATAATACAAATAATTAAAACTACTTTAAATACAATTAATTAGATTATTAGTCTAGAGAATATCTAAATCTAAAAATTAAAAAAGACTAGAAAGATATAAATAACTTAAAAAACTAAAATCTTAGCTATTAGATATAGCAACTATATTAAAAATTAATTCTAATATTATATCTAGAGATAATTCTAAACTAAAGCAACTTTTAATAGCTAAAATAAAGCTTCTAGATATAGCTAGAGCTCTAGTACTTTAGATATTTATAGATAATAAGACTTAAAGAAGTTTTATAGATTAAAGTCTAGTAAAAAAGCTAAAACTTTATTTATATAAAGCATTCTGAAGGATAAAAGCTATTAATAAATATTAAATCTAGATCTATAGTAGGCATAAATTAGATATATAAGCTATAGATTTTAAAGATCTACTCTAAACTATAGACTGTGTGTTAAACGTAGTAAATATTAATAGTTATAACCTTATACTAGGTATACCGTGATTTCAGATAATAAATCTCGATATAGATTAGGCTATTAGTCACTAGATCTATCAATTTTACACTAATATAGAAAAAGTTAAAATCCTAACACTATATAAAGCGCGAAAGAAACTTTTAGCTAGATATATTATACACTAGATATTACCTAATATCTTTTAGATTAATAAATTAAGACTATATATAGCTAGACTTAATAATAAAAAATATATTAAGATACTATTAAACAAATCTAAAAAATAAAAATTAATAGTAGAACTAAGATAGAAGCTTTTAGAATATTTTTAGAAGTATAAGAATATTTTTTTAAAAGAAGCTATAGGTATACTATCTAAATATATAGCTTATAATTATATTATTAATTTTGAGCTAAGCACTACGCTATTTTATAAACTAATATATAAGCTCACTAAGTCTAAATAAGAGATCTTAAAAATCTATCTAAAGACTGTCCTAGAGAAAGACTAGATAAGATTATTAAAAAGTCTAGCTAGGACTTTTATACTATTTATTCCAAAGAAAGATAGAAGTCTTTAACTATATATTGACTATTAAGGCCTTAATACTATAATAATAAAGAACTAATATCTATTCCTATTAATATTAAAGATTCTAGATCAACTATTAGAAGCTAAGATTTATATTAAATTTAATCTTAAGAATGCGTATTACTATATAAGAATAAGAGAAAAAGATAAATAAAAGACTGCTTTCTAAACAAGATATAGTTATTATAAATATAATATAATACTATTTAGATTAGTAAATATGCTGGCAATATTCTAGGCTTATATTAATAAAGCTATATTAGATCTACTAAACACCTATATAGTAGTCTATTTAGATAATATAGTAATCTATTCTAATAATTCTAAGAACTATAAGGCCTGGGTTTAGAAGATATTATAAAGGCTAAGAGAACATTAGCTATATTATAAATTAAATAAGTATAGCTTTAATATCAATATTATTAAGTATTTAAGGTTTAATATTAGTCCTAAAGATATAATAATAGAAAAGATTAGAATCTAAATTATTAGAGAGTAGTCTAAGCTATAAATTATAAAGAAAATCTAGTTATTTTTTAGATTTATAAACTTCTATTATAACTTTATATCTAAGTTCTTGAAAGTAATAAAGATATTAACTAAACTTACTAAAAGAGCTTTAAATAAGACTTTTAAGTACTAAAAATAGAAAAAAAATTCTAGTTTATTAAATTCTAAAATTTTAAAAGTATTTAAGGAACTTAAGACTTTATTTTATTAAGAGTCTTTACTTTAATATTTTAATCTTACTAGACCTATAAGACTAGAGATAGATGCCTTAGAAGATGCTCTAGGAGCAATACTCATCTAGTTATATAAAGATAATAAATAGTACTCTATTACCTACTAGTTCTAAAAGCTATAAAGACTAAAGGTTAGATATAAGACTTATAATATTGAATTAATAGCTATAGTTGATATATTTATACACTAATAGTAATATCTAGAAGATAGTTAATACCTAATAAGGGTCCTAACAAACTATAATAATCTATAGTACTTTACTACGACGAAAATACTATCTAGATGTTAGATTTAGTAGATAGAATATCTCTTAGTATTTAATTTTAATATAAAGTACTGCTCTAGATTAAAAAATTCTATAGATATACTAAGCTAGCGTCCTGACTATATAAATAATATTAGAGATAAGATAATAATGCTCTCTATATTATAGAAAAAATTTTACAGAAAAATATTCACTATTAATAAAAAATTAAATATTTTCTTCTAAATATATACAAACTCTATAAATAGAATAATATATATTAAAGAAATCTAAAAGGACTTTTTTACTACTAGTAAAATTAAGGCCTATAGATTTAAAGAAAAGAATACCTCTATAAATAAAAATATTACTATTAGTAATATAAAAGATCTAGAGCTTTTAATACTATAATCTTTAGCTACTGAAGTTATAAAAATTAAGATAGCCTATACTAGTATAAAGCTAGATATAGAGATCTTTCTTTGGATCTACTAGCAAAAGGATGCCTTTATATAAAAAAAATTAAAAAACCTTTAAGAAGGCGCTTATAAGGCTAAAGACTTAAATTAGAATATTAAAGATAGTGGTCTGCTTTAATATAAAGATATAGTCTATATCCTACTAGATAAAACTCTATAATTAGAAATTATAAAAAATAATTATAATAATATATAAGATAGCCACTTTAACAGAGACTAAATATTAATAATTATACACTAAAAGTACTTTTAACTAATAATAAAAGCTAATATTAAATACTATATTTAAATTTATACTATTTATTAATATATAAAGATATATTAATATAAGAAATATAGATTACTAAAGTCTTTATTAATTCTTTCTAAACCCTTTAAAGTTATTACTATAGATTTTATAACTAGATTATCTCTAGTAAAGTAATAAGAAAAAACTATTAACGCTATATTAGTTATAATAAACCTCTTTTTAAAGTATTATATCTATCTACTAATTTAAAAAGCTTTAAAAGCTAAAGGACTAGCAAAGCTACTCTATAAAAACCTAATCTAATAGATTATATTTCTAAATTATATAGTATTAAACCAGGATAAGCTATTTACTAGTAAATTCTAACAGACTATATATTTCTATCTAGAAATTACTCATTAGCTATTTATTACTATGTATCTATAGATAAATAAATAAACTAAACATTAAAATTAATTAATAAAACACTATCTCTAATGCTATATAAGCTATAAGTAAACAAACTAGCTCTAGTAGATCTTAATAGTATAGTATATATATAATAATAGCCGCTATAATATAACTAGTAAGATATTAATGGAAGTCTTAATAGGATTTATAGAAGACCTACAGATAGATATATTAAAAGAACCTAGAAAAGATAATATAGATATAGAATAGAGAGTTTAAAATCTCTAAAATATATAAAAAAAGCTCTAGAACTATTTAGAATAAATAAAAAAATCTTAAATAAAATATTATAACTACTAAAGATAAAAGAAAATATATAAAATTAGAGATTATATCATGCTTTAAATAAAAAATATAACTTTCTCTTAATACTTAGAAAAGCTAGATAATAAATAAATAGATCTATTTTAAATATTAGAAATCTAGAGAATTAATATATATTAATTAGATTTTATTTTAAGATATAAAGAACTATATTCTATATTCTATATTTCTCTATTAAAATCTTTTTATATTACTTTAGAAAATTCTAAATTAGATAGTCTAATCCTAGTAGATAGTATACTCGAATATATAATAAAAGATATTATTTAGAAAAGAATACAGGGTTAGTAAGTCTAATATCTAGTTTAATAGAAAGAATAGTTATTAAAAAAAGCTATCTAGAAATCAAAAAAAATATTATAAAATATTTAAGCACTTAATAACTATCTTTAATATAAAACTAAAAGATTTATAATATTAGAACTATATACTAGAAGAAAAGATAGAAATAAAAAGAAAAAAGATTCTTAAATTTAGAACTAAAATCTATACTTATAGTATAAAAAACTAAATATAAAATAAAAGAAAAAACTTTATAAAATAGTATAGAGTATCTTAATAGTCTAAAGGTCTAATATAAAAGAGAATTTAATATCTAAAAGTAACGGTTAAACACTATAAAAATAGATAAGATAATTTATTAGAGTGATATTTATAACTAAAATATTATAAGTAAAGCGGATAAGTATAGAATTATATTATTTATATCTAAAAGTATTTCTTTAAGAGAGAGTAATATAGCTATAGTAAGTAAAGGGATCTATAAAAAAATCTAATATAACTATTAGTTTATTAACTAATATAGATACCTATTTAGAATATTAAAAAGAGAAAGTATTTACCATCTAAAATATAGAGCTAGTTGCTTTAAGAGAAAAAATAATAGAAATAATAATAAGAGTATATATAATAGAGATAACTATAGTCTTATTCTTACTAATAATAGTAGAATAGCAAACAGAAACATAATATATAGCTATATTAACCTTATATATTGTCTTCTTTTAACTGTCAGTCTAGCCCGCTGCCAGCTTAATAGTATAGTGAGCAGCGGCCTTCTATATAGAAGGGATCTATATATATATTAGTAGATAGATAAAAATATCTTACTAGCGAATATATTGGTAGATAATCTACAGCAGACTTTTTCAGCTATATATAGCGATTATATAGCCCTGAAGGACTGGTACAGGCGAATAGACGCGCGTTATTAATATCTTTGAATACCTGAAGATAGCGCTAGTAGAACAGAATCTACTTCTTGCCCTTACGGGTGATAGGTATAAATGGCACAAGGGGAGTAATAGATTGTTAATTCATTAAATCAATAGTAATTTAAACGCAGGTAAAGGAATATTACGAATTTTTTGCCTCTTTATAGAGAACTTTTTAATATTAGCACATTTAGCCGCAAGGACGGCACGGGTAGTAGTATTATAGTTTAGCGTGCAAGGCACTATTCTAAGTTAGTAATAGATCTTTAAACCAGCGGTTAAGATAACTAATTATAATATATATATCTTACGATAGTTTAATACTTACTTAAAAGGCATAGGGAACAACACAGTACGAAGAAAAGCGAAGGCAGGAAAGCAGCGTAGAAAAGTAAAGTGTTATAGCGAAGTGTATAGCGAAGAAAGAGAAAATTTAATACTCCTATAATAACGCGATTTTTATAATAATAATAGTCATATGCGACTATTAATCTATATTTCTTATACCAGGCAATAAGTACGACAACTATTATAGTATACACCCGCGATACTAGTAGCTTAGAACAACTAGTATCTCTATACTAGCGACTATTTATAACTCTACATCAGTATACAACGCTAATTCTATAAAAAAGAAGAAGAATATAAGGCTCTAGACGTTATATCCAGTATATAACCTCTTGGTGCACGTTCAGCACTCTTAGAAAGCCTCACGTGACATTCGCCAAGGCACTAGCGGAGCAAGGAATTACTTCTACCGCACATACGGCGAATATGCCACCGGTAGCAATCAGTTTATACATATATCTACACATACATTTAGTTGCCAAATCCAGTGCTTCGCCTGCTTTCCGAATAACCCTCTCACACCAGCTTGCTATTAAGAGAGAACGCCACTGCCTTAACCGAAAGAGAATAGCCTTTAAAGATCTATAATAGTGCACCTCAGGCTAATTCTACTTCTAGAAGTTTATAAATCTAACTAGGGATTTTATTTATATATTTATTTTTAATTATACTTCTTTATAATGTAAAAATAAGCGCCGATATATAGAGCTGAAAAGACGCTAGATCAATCACTAATATATTCTTTCAAATAAAATATATTATATCGTTAAAGAATCTATATATTTCTATATCTTAATCATTCTAGATAGATTATTAGAATAAAAAATTATAGATATTTAACTTAAAGATATATACTATAATAGTCTGTAATATCTAAACTAGATTAATACTTTCTACAATTCTTCTTAGAAGGCTTAATGCTTCTAGCCAATATAAAAAGTGGTCTTGTAGAAATTTATAAACTAGATCGTTGTCAGCAATGTATGTCTGATTTTCTTTCAAATGGTATGCCTAGAAGCGGCAAGCATATTGCACGTCTGGTAGTAAGCACTGTGTTATAATTCCGCTGTCGATCTCAGTTCGTAGCGTTCCAGGGTTTTCTAGGCTGCAAATATTCTGCTGGAGACACACTGACATCCGTCCAAGACACTTCATTGCAATCATCTTGTGCGTCGTCGTCTTATCCACCCAAAATAAACACTTCTTTCTCGTCTTGGGATCAAGGAGAAAATCTCGAAGTGAGAGATGAAAAAGCCTCACTGGCGTTGTATCATCCTTGGATATGTTGAGCACTGAGTGGAGCGAGCTCAGTCTAGAATTGATTGAAGCCGTTGTGACACCGGTTAGCCTGGCGAGAGCAACAACTGACAGTGGGCTCTCAAGGAGGATAATTATACCAAGTACCTCTCGAATCCTTTCAGCCACCATTTTTTTTCTGTCTTCATTATAATTGACGAGAGTTCGGTCGAACACTGGAAGGTATGTTCCATCTAATTTAGATTCTTGGTTTTGATATTTAAGAATCTCAGAGAGACACTCGGCAGGATCCAGATTATGATCCTGGAGAAGACGGCAGATAGTAGCGGCAAAAATAAATAGTGGAACCGACATGGTAAGCAAGGCCTGAAAATCTATTTTTCCTGGCCAGTCTGAAGCAAGGGAACGCTCCTTCCTTATCCCATCAAGCTTGTACTCTAGGAACAAGGATGTGTCATGTTTTATTATTGGTTGGGGAATCTCATGTAGAACCAAATTCTGATGGCCAATATCCTTAAAGCCCAACCGGATTGGTAGCTCGGGCCGGCTGGTAACAAAGACTCGTAGCTGTACTAACTTTGACTCCAATACTCGCGGCATAAGTTGGAGGATAACTTTGATATCATCATCATTATCGCATTCGTCCAATGCGTCAATCACAATCACTAGAGTTGTGGATTGGTAACTCGGATTTTGTAAGCCTAGGAGTGGCTGAAGAAATAGCTTATCAAACTGCTCTTTGATTGGCTTGACTGATATTTTGGGATCCTCTTTGAGTACCTCGAGGATACAAGGCTTTAATTCTGGAATCCTACTTAACAATTGTTTGGTGATGGTCGGGAAGAATCTTGTTGCATTTCCACGATCTTCTTCACCTCTCTTGAAGAAGAAGCTTGCTCCCAACAACCCTGTCTCTTGGAAGAATTTTGCGGTAGTTCGTGATATCGTGGACTTGCCAGTTCCAGCCAAACCACTTAGCCAGAAGATGCATTTTACTTCTGGAGAGCTAGCCCATTCTTGAATGTCATCAAGAAGTATTCTTCGAGTTCCTGGAAGACATACTTCTTCATGCTGGTCCATATATGTTCCAAACTCAGCTCCTTCAGCGACTGGTAATTTTTCCAGATTAACGTAGTCAGTGTCTCTAGCTATTCCGCTGACTATAGTATGGACATTGTTAACATTCTCGGACACATTTTCAAGCTGGTTTTGAAAATCTATTAGATAAAATACTATCAGCATGGTAAAATCATTGAAACTAAGTTAGAACTAACCAAGGAAAATATCACTGATCTTCTTCTCTGCTTCAACCTTCTTTGATGGAATGCGAGAGAGGAGGTCTTTTGCATACGCAGCCGCAGTCATTGCAGCATACCCTTGCCATTCTTTGTTCTTATGTGAGTCTGAGTAGTCACAGATACCCCGTATAACTACACATGGGAAGTGGTTTATCAGCCCTGCAGCTTCTATTTTGAAGCAGAGGACATCCTTCTCAGCGGAAAGCCTGTCGCGAATTAAGGCATCCTTCATCAGCTGGTTCGCAGACGCAATCAAGCCATAATGGATCGCTGGGTTATCGTCTTCATCGTCTCGGTCAGGCCGTATAATCAAGTTCGAATCGTCCTCTCTGCACACAACTTCACAACTCCTTTCATCCTTATAGGGATGGACAATGTGCGATTGATATAATCGATCACTACTCAGATCTGGTCGCTTGTACTTTTTTCGTAGCTTCGGCCGCTTTTCAAGCACGCTCTTAATCGTTTCATCAAGTTGATGTCCTTCCATCTCATACTTAGCTTTAATGTCACCTATTGCAGCTCGAAGCAGACCAGGGGGTTGATTCAAGAAGCCTGTGGTCCGAAATTCCTGGTCTTGTATAGTTTTTCCAAAGTCGTACTGAAATAAACCACCCTTTCCGTTGTAGGGCGCACTTATCACAACATCACCGAGCCGGATATCGTGCTTTTCACTTGGGGCACCACCCCCAATGCCAACCATGAGGCCAATCCTGATATTGGAAAAGCTTCGCACCATATCTCGCGCGACACTGGCTGCAGCTGCTATCCCATACTCCCCCTCTGGCAGCTGAGTAATCACCACGTTATGTTTCCCCATCTCACCCAGCGTATAAATGTTATTATCATTGGCAGATACATACTCCAGGCTCTCGTGCTCTTTATCCAGGAAGGCTTTTGCGGCAACATACTCAGTAGTGATGGCACAGATCCACCCAACAGTGTATTTGCTGCAATCTCCCATTCCTGATGTCGGTGGATCCTCGACGCAGTGGGTCTTCAGAGAGGCTAGATTGTGTCGAGATGGACGGGTACAGGGTGTACAGCGAAAGCAAGTAAACGATCAAGGTTCTTTTGATGATTAAGAGGTTATGTCCTAATTAAACAAGACTGGTCAGATAGGAGAAAAGCAATGCTCAGTAATATAGGTTTTCAGCCTTGGAGACTTTTACCCCGCTCGCCACGTGATGCCTAACTGCAAGGCTATCACATGCACGTCGTGCATGCGCCCAACACTGTAGCATGTATAGGAGAGTTATCACCTTTGAATTTTTGAACATAGCATGCGGCATCAATGTTGTATTCTGTTGTGTAAGACTACAATCTCCGGGGAAATCATCGCCTACGTATCATGATACGTGTAATTTACAATGAGGTTTGGTCTCATAAGTGTTTCGTATTATACGAGCGAACATTCTAGAACAAAGAAACTCGAGGGGCTTAACTGTATACGAACTAGTTTGTTTCAAGTACGGCTGGAATAGAAATCGAGTGTGTTTATGAGGGAAACTGATTTTGCAAGGCACTGTAACAGACACATTGAGCACATCCACTGTCAACAATCCCAAAGAAAATTTCGTCGTTAGGGAGCGTCCTCCCCTCCAAGGTGGTACTTTGCAAGGTCGTTGTCGCCACCTAGGGGGCCTCTTCCGATCTCGAGGGACCTACATTGTCATCGTTGCCGCTCGTAGGTCACCTGAGAGGAGGAACAGAGTACGGAGCGGCGTCGCTTTCCAAGGTCGATGTTGCCATGACGGACGGGCTGGGTAGGGGGCATTTCAGATCTCGAGGACTGCCCACGTGCCGTCGGTAGTAGGTCAGAGGGACAGTATGGATCAGCGTGAATCTCGGGATGGGACGTGGCTGATTGGTTTTTCGATCCTGGACTCTTCTGTCAGTATCAAGATTGTGTATCTGGCTGCACTTCTTCTACACTTCCACGGTCCTCGCCGTTTCTTACGATCAACAGATAATCTGCCTTCTGTAAAATTGTTAGCTCAGTGTCAGGAGTGATACAGGTAGGGATTGAGAAAGTTTGCAGGAAATCTTCAATCTCAGCCTGATAACTCAAATCCTAGTCAGTAAAGGTCAACTACGATGATTCAATGAATGCTCATAGAGGGGATAGTTGGCCATTTGTCTGAGAGATCCTCTGCTTTTGCCTCATGAGCGAGACACTAGACTTCATGAATAAGTTTCATTGTTGAGAAGCTGTTCGAGAGAAATTTTTTGACGGGGTGATAGCCTGACTTTATACTTGTACGGAGACCCACATCTCCATCGGAACAACACCGACTCCGAGAGAAAATCCAAATCTGAAACACCAACTTAGTTGATATTGAGACATGCATATAGGTGGTGATGTTCCTTCCAATCACAGGGTATATCTAGACATACTAGAGCAGCTGGGTGTTACAGGATGACCCACACTCAAGGGCTGAATTCCAGAAGAATATGTTAATTCCCAACCTAGTCCATTAGAGAAGTGGGGGGGGGGGCAGATTACTGATCTACAATTCACCACTTTTATACTTCTAGAGCACGCTGTTGCTTACATACGAAGGGAGGTTCCCAGGATCACATTCCCATAGTACGGTGGGTAGAAGGCTGGGCTGGCAGCAAGTCGGGGGGGCCGTAGTCGAGGGCCTCCTGTCCTGGTTAGCTGCTGGGACGGATCCATGTGTCTGACGGGGCGGCAGGGATGGAGACAAAAAACCGTGGGCACCCAGCCTAGGCAGTAGGGACACGCACCGGAGGCGGCGGAGCTATTGCCGCAGACCAGGGGCCCTGGACACTGAGCCAGGGCAACAAAGCCATAGACATTAGGGCATAGACCAGCAGCCACAGCTGGAGAGCTCGCTGGGCCATGTCACCCTGGCCATATGGCCCAGCCCGCCAACTGGCCACGGATGCGCCTCCCGCGAGGCCATCCTTCCCAGGGAGCCGTCGAGACACGGTTTAGTGCGTAGTCACTGGTTGGTGTGTGGATTCTCAGAGAGGACGAAGCGGGGCTTGCTGGGAATCATGACGTATATACCCCACCTGCATGAACCCTAGCCAATCGTATTGTCAGTTTAGCGACGGCTAAGCCCATCGTCGTTTCATAAATGAGGACAGCAAAGTTATTACTCTGTATAGGGAAGAAATTAATGGGCCATAGTTATTTACAGGGAGGAAACATAACAGCATCCACGAACTCCTCCAGTCGAAATAGGTCTAGTTTGCTAAGGGTGACTGATTCTAGAAGCTTGGCGCGTGCATGGTCAAGGCTAACGTGAAAATACAATCAGGCGGCGCCTATGCTGATGATATGTTTGCTCATCATCAATCCATACTATTACAATCTGAAGCAATGACGGATATTTCTCAAAGAAACTCTAAAGATTTTGCAAGATGGTATGTATGACCCTTTTTTAGAGAAAAACATACCTAATTATTGTATGATCCAGTATTCTTCCATTATATCATGGACCCAGCGTCAAAATTCGAATCAAATCGAGTGAATATGAATACACAGTCTCGAGGGATCTGATCTGCAGAGAATCGACATATTTCTCGGCAATGTTTGCAGATGGATTCAAAGAAGGACACCAACTCGAAGCGGTTCTGGAAGACATGGAAGGGGTTGTATCTGTGCAGAGTCTGGAGGCCTTCCTACAATGGCTCTACCTCCGCAAAATCACTTTCGATGTAGATGAGCCAGAAAATCAGATTTCAGCCGCCATCGAGCTTTCTCGATTTGCAGATATGTGCAGTATCACCGGTATCGAATCTCATATCGCTCAGTATCTCAAGCGAATCTTGATTACAAACCCCAATCCCGAGTCTGTTGAGTCGGCAATTATAGTAAACACCTATTGTCTCACACCTCAGCACATTATTTTGGCGACTTTTTTGCCTCACGGGCACGCGGTCCGTCGAATTCTAGCTGCAGCAATGGTGGAGCGCTCTTTCCTTTATGAAGACGACCTACTGTTCGAGGAGATCTATAAACACCCTACATTTGGAGCTGACCTTCTCGAAGCAATGAGAAAGACCCTCAGGGGACTGAAGATTGGCCAATATGTTGCCACTTATAAGGATCCTCTCGACGGCAGTGAAAAGAGGCTCACTCGGTTCCTTGGCTTTCGTGAGTTAATCTGAATAAAGCTCTACGCAATGACTCTTTCACTCTGTAACAAAACAAATATGGGTGCCAAGGCTATGCAAAATATGCAAACAGAATGAAACAACGCGCTAGTCAAAGGATAGATTTTGTACAAGGCAGTATCCTTCAGGCACGGAGGATTACATATGTAGGCCAGCTTTTAGAAAACTTTTTCCGTTACATCATATTAATATGCCTATCGTTGGTAATGATGGATAGTCAAACTCGATTCATGGGTTAGGACGACCAGGGACGACGCGGGATTATGGCGGACAAGCGCGTACGAATGGGGACGGATGGGGACGAATGGGGACGATGCAAAACAACACGGTCGCCCCGCGGCAAATGATAGAAATTCATTACCTTTTCTCTCATTAGAGAGCGCCGACGAGATGACGACGTCGCTAATCATTCCAGGGTGCGATTGTTTTTCTCATAAAGAGATTTTTGAGACATGGCCCCGAAGCAATGCGATTCTTCGCATCTCTACCTGCATGAGGATCTGCCCCTACTGCGGAAAGGGCCATTCGAATGCTAGCCGACTTCGAAAACACCTCAAAACTTACACGTACCGGGCGAGGAATCTTGTTGTCGAGGCTGAGGAGTTATAAAAATGTAGAGCTATCCTAACTTTAGGAGATATATAAATTTAGGATTGTGTGCATGATACATTGCAAAACCAGTGCACGCTTTTTACTCACTTCATTTGTTTGCCAGCCCCTGCAGCCAAGATGCGCTAAACTTAATTTGTAATATTATTCTGAGACTCTTGTCTCAGGCTTCTGTAACTAGACGCGCGCTGCGCACGCGGTGGCCCTGAAACGAAAGCGAAATAAAAAAGAGAATGAATTCGCAGAGTCAGTTAAATTGAGAGGGTATGTCTACATAGGACGTTTTCACAGTGTTGGAATGCGGGTCTACAAACCAAAGTGACATACCAACCCTAATGCAGCCAAGGTGCTAGGCTCAAAAGAGGAGTCAATTCTCTAGCATCCTGCAGCGTCTTTGTGTGGCGGCCTCGCGGTCCTACTCCCTTCCACTCCCTTTGGTCGTTTCAGGGCACAACTTGGTACGGTATTTGATAGCCTTGATACTCTCTGTATTCGGAGTTACAACTTCTGTACTAGGCAAGAAGAATCGGGGATTCTCCCAAATTCTAAGTATCCTTCTCTAAAATACAGTGCCTTGCCAAAACAGTGCGTGCTTTTTGATCATTGCAATTGTTTCCCGACTTCTATCACTAGGGACGCTAAACTAAATTGGTGAATTGTTCCAAAGCCGTGTTGGCAATGACTGGTACAGTATATGGTTCATGCCTGAAGGGCCTGTCACATGATTATCTAAGATTCCAACCGGAAAATTAATCTGCCGGCATAAGCTTGACTGAGACACACGTTATCTTAACACTCAGCCTTGCATTTTGCTTGGCTAGGCAGACATGATTGTGGCGCAGTTCAATCGCCAAATGCATTCCAATATTTTCACGCCAGGTAAATCAAGCATTATTTAAATTACTGTTACTCGCCCCATCAAAGTATATACCTGTCCAAGATCTGAAAGCACGCAACACTCGCATTATGACGCCTAAAAAAAACCAACTCTTCAAGCCAAATCTCTCAGATGCCACTCGTGCAAGATCACAACTCGAACAACTTCCAAACGAAACTCTTCTACATATCTTCAGCCTCCTGTCACTCTCAGATCTGAAAACAGTATCCACGGTATCTAGCGAATGTCGCAATATAGGACAAGGCATAATCTTTCGCTCTTTTAGAGGAGGCCAAACTTCAGAGGAGACGCTTGACCGGTTACAGTCATTTCGAAACACGATAAAGCACGACGCGATAGAGAACAACGGCGTTCTAGGCCAGTGTGTTCGGGAGATACATCTTACCAGTATACAACAGCCTTTTCAAAAACGCATACAAGGCTTGATCATTCCTCTACTCAGTAATACGCCAAAAATCCAAGTCCTCGCTATTCCTGGTTATAGAAAACTTCTCCGGCTATTTCAGGGTCTCCTAGCAACGAAAAAGCTGTCTCTACCATATTTGCAACATCTTACATATAGTAATTGCGATACTTATGGCTGTGATATGTGGGACTTTCTTGTGCATCTGCCTAAACTATCACAATTTTCTGTCACATGCTACCTTGTTAGCGGACAATTAAATTTACCACAGAGTTCAATTGGTCTTAAGGACATTACTATTACCCAGTATGGTCAACCAAAATTCGATGAAATCTCATGTTTGGTCAAGGGGTGCAAAAGACTTGAGAGTTTTAGGTACGCATATTCTGACCGTTTGCGAGGTGTTTATGATCCTACAGCCCTTTATGAAGCATTATGCATACACAGAAAGAGTCTCAAAACATTAATGGTGAGGCCTCCTTGTCTATGCAACTCTGGGGACCTTGTACCAGGACCTTGGCTCTTGGGTGAAAGGGAAGCCAAAGAATATTTTCGACTTACATCGCTCCCGACTTTCGATGAGTGCCCCAAATATGATTCTTTTGAGCAATTCGAGGCTCTCGATACGCTCGGGGTGGAACAGTGCAGTCTTACCAGAGAACCTCGACTACCTCCATCTATTCAGACATTAGCACTATTCAACTCCGTGTACGAGACTCTGGACTTGTATCGGTATCTGAATTCGACTGTTGACACTATCTACGTGGACTATAATGGGCAAATATTCGCGGAAAATTCGACAGATTTCGTCCATGAAGATTTATGTATCTGCCGGCAGCAGTCCTACCAACGAGAGCTTAGCCGAACGTTTGCAGCCATAGTTGAGCGAACAAAGTAAGATGCCTTGGGGCTGTATCAGACTTCATGCAAACCGGTATTACTGGCTTCTTTATTATTTTCCTGATTTCTGAGCAGTCGGCGATGTCGGTAGAGAACGGTAATACCGCAGCTACTCAAAGGGCAGTAACAAATATTTCAAATCATTTAGCTTCTGTGCTGAGAAGATTTCAGATTTCTTGGATTGTAGACAGACTATATTGTTCATGATGATATTCTACCCCTAATTTCACCCATCAATAAATTTTTACCCGTCAATAATTTTACCCGTCAATAATTTCACCCGTCAATAATTTCACCCGTCAATAATTTCACCCGTCAATAATTTCAGCTGTCAATAAATTGCCCATTAAATTGCCCATTAAAAAATTTGCCCATCAGTTCTCAGTGAAACGAACGTTCAGCATGAAGGTATGAGTGAGTCATCGCATTTCCGGTCTAGACGCCTGTAGATTGTTTCAGCCCATGGCGCTTGACGTCAGCGTTTTTGTTCTCGTCCCACCGGGCCGCCACTGCACCGATGGACAGCCATACAATCTTGCAGCCCGCACGAATCGTGCGGGTGGTTGTAAGGCAGCTCGTGCCTGAACTTAGAGTGCGGCAAATCAACGGGCAGATAGGTCCACCTAGCGCCCTGTATCTAAGTCAAATTTATTGGCTACGCAGGACCTACTACTAGACGATGTCGTAGTCGTCTGATATGGGTGCAGGTGAATCCTGCGATTAATTGGCCCCTATGGAGGTTCTGTAAACCTGTGTAAGCATTCATAAAAGCTAGTTAGTACTGCAGATAAGAATATAATGAACTACCCGCCCCGTCTTTCAACCAACCTACTTCAATTTCTCCACTGCTGATAGTAGTGGATTTGGTCTGCCAATGAGCTGCATTATACCTGGATTCTATTACTGGTGGTAGAAGTGGATTGCGTCTGCCAATGAGCTGCATTATACCTGGATTCTATTACCGGTGATAGAAGTGGATTGCGTCTGCCAATGAGCTGCACTATACCTGGATTCTATTACCGGTGATAGAAGTGGATTGTATGTGCCAATGAAATGTATTACACCCAGGATACTATCCAGCTTGAGAATGATACGCTAAGTCCTGAGAGTGGTCCGGTTGTGGAAACCAATCCTGAATTCGTGGGGATGCAGCGAATGGAGGTTCATCACTGAGTTAATCGGATCTTGAGATTCTGACTGGTGGTATAGGTGAAGACTAAAATTGGGAATGCGCTGAAGATAATGAGGGCAGCAAGTTATTACTCACGATAGTTTAGAGACAGGCCACATTGTTTATGATGATATTCTATCTATCAATAATGTCACCCGTCAATAATTTGCCCATCAATTCCAATCAAGGCTGCGGTAATTCCTTTCAGTCTATTTCATCAGCAGAGGAGAGATGCTTCTGTACGATGCAGTCAGTCTGTGAAAGCGACGATTGCTATACGGAGAATGTGTCCGCTAGGAGATTAGCATGACGGTTTGGATCTACTGACAATCATCAATCAAAGGCTTGATAATACTTTTCACCGCAGTGAGACACGAATAAATGTCCTATATAATAAAATCTTTTATATTTTAATAAATCTTTATATTTTTATTATATTTTTATAAATTTAAGATTAATTTTTATAATTAAAGTACTTTTAATATAGTATATAATTCTTAAGAATACTTATCTTAAGATATAAAATAAACAGTGGGTTAAATAAGTTATATAAAATAAATTAAAATACTTAAAAATAGTTATATTTTATTCTGTATAATTTATTATATTAGGTAGGTATATAAGCACTGGGTGTGTAGGCACTAGATGGGTGTGTAGGCACTGGATGGGTGTGTAGGCACTGGGTGTGTTTAGATTCCAGGAGTTACAGTTAACGCGTAAGCTTGTGGGTCCAAATCTTTCCCGTTTTGTCCGTTCTTCTCCAAGTGGAGTAATTGGAGTACCAGCGCTCTTCCAAACTATACGATAAGCCTTGATAAGAATTACAATATAGTCCTTAGGAAGCCCCGACCTGCATATGCTGCAGTCTGATGGAAAAGATATTATTCTTCTTGAGGGGCTTCCCGAACAATCTTTTCAAATGGCTTGATGGGTTTCAGAGCTCTAACGGACACTATCCATGACATACGTGGCTCCCCTTCTTCCATGTTGACTACCTCCCAGCGGATTTGTACGTTAGCCTCACTACCAGGTTTCGAAATATCTATCTGATTCAGCACTCCAGTGACATTCAAATAGTCTAGCTAGAGCTTTTCTATAGACCTATAGATACTATGAATTCTATTAAAATTGTCAGAGAACTAAATTGTCTTAATAAAGATTCCTAAAAAATCCTTTGGATAGACAAATATGATTAGATAAATAGCAAGATGCTGCTCATTTCTAGATAGAAGAGTTATAAAGAGGGCTTTATTATGAAGACTTTCTAATAAAGCCTAATGATTGAATAAGTCTTATAAAGAATTATTTATAGCTATTATTAGTCTATTTATAAATCTAAAAGCACCTTCTTCCTTATTAGTGAATTAACTATTTATAGCGTTATTCCAGGCTGACTTTTAGATTTTAATTTTTGCTTTCATATGTGGCAGCTTTAAGATTAATAAATCCTTTATATTATCTCTAACTAGATCTTTTATATAAGTTTCTAGTTGCTCAATCTATAGTCTGTAAATCTTTTTCTATAATGTGATAGTATCTAGAAGGGTATATTTACTTTTTATTAAATATTTCTTGTAATATTTGTTAAATTCTTTAGATTAATAAAAAAGGATCTTATTAATTCTAGTTTTTTATATCTTAAATAAACTTTTTTAAAGTTTATAATATTAGCGCTAATTCTTTAGACTAGATATATATCTAGCTTTACTTATAAATTTTTTAGTTGCGATCTTTTTAGCTATAGTAAACTTATTAAGTAGCCCTTTCACTATAGATAGCGTTATTAAGTTGATTAGTTTCGCTTCTTTTATAATAATATCTTAGTAGATGGTTTTAGTATAACTAATCTAAAGGCCTTTGCTAGTATATATAGTTTTATCTTTTTTAATTATATAGATAGTTGTCAGAAGATTCAATGAATCACAGCCAATCGATAAGTCTGGCAACGCTACTTATATAAGCAAGGCTATCTTAGAAGTAATAACAGAGTTACATAGATAGTTTAGACGAGATTGGGACTAGGTCAGTTATATAATATATATAGCCTGCAGAGCTAAATAGAGTCTAGTTATATTTAGATATATTCACATAATAAAGTTAACAGAGCCATAGCTATATTTATTATATTTAGACTCTAGTATATAAAGATTCTTATTTATTATTATATATTTAGTCTATTATATTTTATTTTTTATATAAAATAAATATATACTTTATTTAGCTTATTAACTTTATTACTTATTTTACTTTAGTATATTATCTTTATAATATA
>MJVA01000254.1:0-18763 GCA_001939245.1 Talaromyces wortmannii
AAGGTTAATGAATAACCGAACCAAGGTTAATAAATAATATTATAAATAATAAAGGTCTAGAACAATAATCTGGAACTAAAAAGAATTTCATAAAATAATATAAAAAGAAGTAGCATTCCCCTACATAGAAAATTATAAGCAACTGAATGCAACGATCTTTATACGACTTCTCATTTATTCTTTATATTTTTCTTCTCCTTCTTTTTATCCTCCCTCTGATGCAAATAACTTGCTAAGAATTATTTATTAATATTTCTAAATACTTTTATTATTTTTTTTTTAAAATTTATATAGCTTATAAATAAGTCTCTACTAACTATATTCTAATTTATTATTTTATTTCTATAATAGTTAGCTAGAATAGATTATATTTATTTTATTATAGAGTTAGTAAAGTATAATATTATAAAAATAATCTTTCTTTTATTATTATAAATTTAGTTAAAATTAATATATATTTCTATATTAACTAGAAATATTTTTAACTTAGATTAAATTCTATTAAATATTATAGATTTAGATAATTTAAGTTATTTATTTTCTTTAATAGTTAAAGTAACATTTATAACTTTTTAAATAGTATTTAGAATAGCTAAGATTTAAATCTTAAGTTATTTAATTTAATTATTTTTCTTATATAGATTTTTTTTAAGTTAATAAATATATATAATTAATTAATTAATATAATCTTTTAATACTATAAGTTATTCTTTAAAATTAAAACCTTCTTCTTTCTACTATACTTTAATAAATTGTTATTATTATCTAATAATAGTTTAGACTATATATAAATTCATTAAGAAAGAGCTATTATTTTTTACTATTATTAGCTATCTTAAAGAGATATTTTAATATCTTATTATATAGTTAATCATTAAGATATTTTATTATTAAAATATATCAACTATTCTTTACTAAAGTAGTAATATATTAATAGTATTCTACCAATAGACTAATATCAACTTAGTATTTTAAAAATAGTTAGGAGCTAAAGTATATTGCTTCGCAATATACTAAAGTAACTAAATAATAAAGTTGATAAGCTAAATAAAGTATATATTTATTTATATTAAAAATAAAATATAATAAATTAAATATATAATAATAAATAAGTATTCTTATATAGTTAGTATAAATTATAAAGAATATAGTTACTATTCTATTA
This sequence comes from Talaromyces wortmannii, assembly GCA_001939245.1. NCBI lineage: Eukaryota > Fungi > Ascomycota > Eurotiomycetes > Eurotiales > Trichocomaceae > Talaromyces > Talaromyces wortmannii. Next base: position 1,166 of record MJVA01000254.1, read on the forward strand.
ATTATATTACTATTATAGTCAAATATAGTTAAATTATATTTAACTATATTATTATATATTACTATAGTATAAGCTGTTAGATAATATATATTAGTAATTCTATTTTATAATAAATCTTATACTATTCTAAAATATATACTATTAGCTATATATTATTTTAGTATATAAGTTTCTAGTTCTAGGACTAGAGTTCTAAATTCTTTATTTTAAAATAATCTCTTTATAATAGCAAGTTATATATATATCTGCGTAGCTATTTCTATCTTTATTAGTACAATGAAATAATCTACTCTATAGAAGTTTCGGGTAAGCCTTACTTATATAAGTAGCGTCTGCTACTTATCGATTGGCTGAGCGATAAACAATCTTCTGACAAAAACTTATTTATATTTTTCAGCAACTCCTATATTTATTTTTTTATATATAGAGTAGTTGGTATATATCTATTTATAGCATTCTTTATATTCTTTTATATACTATTTTTAAGTTCTTATAGATTTTTTCTAATAGATTACTTTTATAAGGCTATACTTATATTTATTATATAGTTTTTTTTTATACTATTCTTCTTCTTTTATTTAATTCTAATCAAATTTATCTAGTTCTAATAATTCTTATAATTATTTCTACATTTTATTAATAAGTTTAATTATTTTTTTTATTTTTTTAATGTTACTTTTTAATTCTTTGTTAATTATATCTAATTTAGTAATTATAGCTATTATATATATTATTTTTTTTTTATTATTATATATTTCTAGTATAGTAGTTATAAATACTATTTATTATATATTATCTATTTTTTAATTTAAATTTTTATAGATTACTTTTTTTTTATTATTTTAAAATATTATACTTCTAAAGATTTTCTAGTATAATAAAGAATTTTTAGTATTTATCTTTTATTAGTCTTTATAAAAATCTTTTTTTATAATTATAGTAGCTTATTTTATATATTTTTTTTAAATATAGTTCTTTTTAAAACTCTATTATAAGTATCTTTTTAATAGCTTAAAGCTAAATAATTTCCTAGTTATTACTTTAATAAATTTTTTTTTTAATTATTTCTAAAATTCTTTATTCTTTAATAATTTTTTTGATTTTATACTATAGTTAAATGTTTATATAATTCTTTCTATAATAATTACGATTTTTTATTGTTAACTTAGATTAGCCATTTCTTTATTTATATTTTATTGATATTACTTTATAAAATAGTTTTTTCTTTTATATTTATAGTATACTTTCTTTTTTTTATATTTTTTTTTTTCTTTATAATAATAGTATTAAGTTCTATTTTTATATCTTTATCTAAATTATATTAAGTTTTTTTTTTAATTGATTTATTTGTTAAGAAAGTCCTTTAAACTTTTTTTATCTTTTGAATTTATCTCTTTTTTTTTTAACTTTATATAGTCTATTGTCGATTTTAATAGCTAATTTAATAAATCTATTAATATTTATAGGTCGATTAATTATAATAAATTTAGTCTAGACGTTTTTCTTAAGTATATTTTTAAATATTAAAATTTACACTCTATAGTTATAGTATAGTAGTGTAATAATTTATTAGAACTTTACTATAAGCTATTAAACTGAGTTAATCTGCTTTAAATACTATAGCTAATATTTAATAGTTTATTATTTATTAATATTTCTAAATACTTCTATTTTTTTTTTTTTAAAATTTATATAGCTTATAAATAAGTTTTTAATAATTATATTTTAATTTACTATTTTATTTCTATAGTAGTTAGCTAAAATAAGTTATATCTATTCTACTATAAAGTTAATAAAGCATAATGCTACAAAAATAATCTTTCTTTTATTATTATAGATTTAGTTAAAATCAATATATATTTCTATATTAACTAGAAATATTTTTAACTTAGATTAAGTTTTATTAAATATTATAAATTTAAGTAGTTTAAGTTGTCTATTTTCTTTAATAGTTAAAGTAATATTTATAACTTCTTAAATAGTATTTAGAATAGCTAAGACTTATTATTATTATTATTATTATTATTATTATTATTTAATCATATTTAACGTCCATACCCAGCCTATAGGCTATGACGGACAGCAGGTCTAACTAAGCTTATAAGAGCTTATAAAGGGAAGTCCCTATAAAGGTCCCTATAAGCTCGCTAATCTATTCAAAAATATAACAAATATCTAGTATTTTCCTCGCTCTAATCCACTTATATGTATAGAGCGATTTGAGAGCTTATAGTAAGTAGTATGCCTATAATCTCTTCTTTATAGCTAATAATATTAGAGCTTTACTATTAATAGTAGGTAGTCTAATCCTACTATCTATCTTTCTTATAATCGTTTTCCTCTAGAGCTTTTATATCCTAATTATCTACTCTATAAGCCTATTCTTTAGTCTATTTAGTATTCTCTTACTCTTTAATAGCTGCTATAAACGCTAGGAGTGCTTTAGTAGCCTTAGAGTCTTTTAATAAATATATCTTAAGGTATATCTTACTAATCTATAATTTCTCTATTTTAGTTTTAGTAAAAGTTTTTAGTAGCTTTTTTTACTAGTAGCGCTACTAACGGTATTTTATAAATAAATACTTTATTATCTTATTATCCTTAAAGTACTCTAAATATGTCAGTAAGTCTTAGGCCTTAATTTAATATAAAAAGATATTAATAGAGATATAACTAGTCTTAAATTAATAATACCGCTATACTAAGCGCTTAAAGATATTAATAATTACTAGATTAAGCTTCTAACCTTTTAAAAAGCTATAGGCTTAGTGGTTTAGCCGCTAGGCACGCTTTACAAGCTGTTTAGTAAGCTAATTAGCCTTAAAGGCTTTAGAAGCTTCAGTATAAGTATACTAGGCGTAAGTAAGTAAGATACCCATATATTTACTAGTTAATAGCCTTTCAATAGCTTTTTTAGCAGCTTTATTTGCTTCCTTATTACCAAAGTGTCACAAATAACGTCAACTCACAGCCAATCGATAGCAACATGAAGACTAATTACGTGAGCAGAGTGCCGCACTAACATAACATAACGATAGGAAAGTCACGTAACAAGCATCATATAATATATACAGGCAACATAGTCAACAAAGTTAATTACTAAGAAGTGACTATATCAACTATATTAGTATAATATAGTCAATAGAGCTAGCTATATAGACCTTAATATATTAACTATATTCAAAAATAGATATATAAGAACGTTTATTTATTATTATATATTTAGCTTACTATATTTTATTTTCTAATTAATTTAAATATATACTTTATTTAGCTTATTAACTTTATTATTTAATCACTTTTATATATTACTTTATAATATATATTAGCCCTTACCCACTCTTAGAATACTAACTCGACGTTAATCTATCGATAGAATACTATCAACGTTTCACTGTATTAGTAAAGAACGGTTAATATATTTTTGACAATAAAACACCCTAATAATTAACTACACAATAAGATATCAAGATATCCCTTAAAATAGCTAATAATAGTAGAAAATAATAGCTCTTCTTCTTAAGCGACTTAAGCTACCACTAGATAATAGTAAAGACAAACCAAATTACAATAAGAGGAAGAAGACTTAGACCTAATAACTTAACTTATAATATTAAAAAATTATATTAATTAACTAACTAAATACGTCTAACGACTTAAAAGAGACATTAAGGATAAGAATAAATATATTAAATAATTTAAAGCCTAAGTTATAGCTATCTCTAACACTCTAGCTATCCTAGAAAGTAGACAATTTAAGTTACTAAAACCTATAATATTTGATAGAACCTAATCCAAGTTAAAAATATTTTTAGTCAATATAGAAATGTATATTAATACTAATCGAATTAATAACAATAAAAAGAAAGTTATCTTTATAGTATCATACTTCACTAATTTAGTAGTAAAATAAATGTAATCTATATTAGCTAATTACTATAGTAATATTAAAGCAGAATAGAATACTATCATTTAAGATCTATTTTTAATCTATACTAGTTTTAAAGAAAAACTAGCTAAGACATTTAGAAATATTAATAAGCAATATATCATAGAACACTAACTATAATATTTTAGATAAACTAGCTTAATGTAGTAGCTTATAATAAAGTTTAAATAAATCGTTATACCACTACTATACGATAATAATATATAAATTGTAATATTTAAAAACATATTAAAAGAAGATATTTAGATTAAACTTATTAAACTTGACTAATTAACGGATATTAACTGATTCATTAAACTAGCGATAAAAATGAACAATAAACTCTATAAGATATAATAAAAAAAACAAAAATTCTAAAGATAAAAGAAATTTAAAGGATTCTTTTAATAAGCTAACTAATTAAAAAAAAAAACTATTTAATATAACTTAAATAAAGATATTAGAATAGGACTTAACGCTATTATTACTAAAAAAAAAAAAAAGATATAGAAAAGAAAAAGCATACTATAAATATAGAAGAAAAGATTATTATACGAAGCAATATCAACAAGGAACAGATAAAAGAATGGCTAACCCTACTTTATAATAAAAAGTTATGACTATTATAGAAAGAACTATACAATCACTTAAATATAGCAACCAAGAATTCGACTTAATAAAAGATAATGATTTATAATAATAAATAGAATAGAAAATATTAGAAGTGTTTAAAAAAGCAGTATATAGCTCTAAGCTATTATAAAAATGCTTATAACAGAGTCTTAAAAAGGACTATATTCAGGAAGGGTATATAAAGTAAGCTATTAAGAATATAATAAAAGACTTTTATAAAGATTAATATTAGAAGAATATTAAAAGTTTCTTATTATATAAAAGGACTTTTAGCTATATAATATTTCAAAATAATAAAAATTAGATAATTTATAAGAACCTAAATTAAAAATTAGAATCTATTAAGTAAAAAGAAATTGTATTTATTAATTTAAAAATATTTAATAAAGCACTAGAAGAAAGTACTAAAAGAATTAAAAAAACTATTAAACTTATTAATGATATATAGAAAGAAATACAGAATTATTTAAAGAAAAAAAATAAAAATAAAATTAACATTGAAAGTAACTAAAAAACTAGTAAAGAAGAATTAATATATAAATATCATCTAGTTAAAGTAGAATATTAAGAAAATTTTATAGAAATCTAGAAATAGCATATAGAAAAATATAAAAAATATTATAAATAAATATATATTAACTGTTTAGTATATAGATAATACAATATAAAGATTATAGAAAAGTATAAATAAGTCTTATAGTCAAAGAGAATAAAATTTTATAATAAATATATTAGATATATTACCGACTATACATATAAGCATTTCCCTATAATAAAAAAAAACATTCACTACAGACTACTATAGATTTTATATTTTAATAATAAATGCATCTAACATTGGCAATAAAAAAACATATATAGATAATTTCTATAAAAACCTAATATCATACTGGTATCACGATTCGAATATTTAACTAAAAACCCTTAATATAACTATATTATAAAAGAAAAAGGATATCCCTACTACAACGACCTTATAAACTAAAAATGTAGATCGCTAATCTGCTAGTACTATAAAGGAAAACTACTAAAAACTAAAAAATAGTAGTAATAATAGATTAAAAAAAAAAACTAATACTATAAAGAATATTAAAAACAATATTAATTTATAGTAATTATAGAAAAGAAATATAACTTAATAATACTAAAAATAATAATTAATAAAGTTAAAGCTTAGATCTTAGTTAATTTAAAAATAATATTAAATTATATTAATAATAACTTTATATAAAAGTATTAGTTACTATATAAATAAACTATATAATAAATAGAAATAATTGCTATTAATAGATAAGTTATCTATAAAAGATATAAAAAGAAAATTAAAGCTAAAATATAATTAAATAAATATAGAACTAAAATCACTTTTGACCTATTATCCTTTAATAAAGAAAATTACAACGCTATAGTAGGAATGCTATAGCTATAATAGATTAATCTAATAATTAACTAAGAGAAAGGAACAATTAGTATAAACCAGCAAGAACTTAAGATTAATAAAAAAATTAAATAAGTAGCTAGAATAAGCGAGAATCCTTAATAAATAATAAAACTAAAATTAAAAGAAATCTATAAAAAAGAACTTATAAAAGTCAAAGTAAAATTACTAAAAAAATATTATAACTTTATCGAACTATTTATAAAAAAAGAATACTAATTATCTCAGTATAAGGCTAAATATAAAGTAGAAATACCACTTAAAAAAGAAACACAAATTCTATAGATTAAATAATAATAAATCTCTTAAAATAAACTCTAAAGTAGTAAAAAATTTATTAAAAAATTTCTAGTAGCTAAATATATTAGAGAATTAAAAGTAAAAACTTCTATATAAATAATATTTATACTAAAAAAAGATAAAATATAATAAATAATTATTAATTATTAACGACTTAATAATATTACTAAAAATAATGCAAATAAGGCATCTTATTAAGAATATAAATAGCTAGTTGTATCTATAGGATTAAAAAGACTACTAGTAGAATTCACACGATTTATAATATATATATTATAGAAATACCTTAATATCTTTATTACTGTATATTTTAATAATATTATTATATTTTTAAAAGATAAAGAAGAATATAATAAATATATTAAATTAATTATAACTAAATTAATAAAAGCTAGATTAACTCTTAAAATAAGTAAGTATATATTTAACATTATAATAGTTAAATATTTAAAAATAATTTATTTATTAAAAAAATTATAAATTCTACTAGAGAAAGTTAACGTAATTCTTAACTAGTTTATATTAACCAATATCATTAGAATCCAAGGATTCCTAGGAGCAAATAAATATATTAAAAGATATTTAAAAAAATACTCTAATCATATAAAACCTATAACGAAATTACTACAGAAAAACAACTATTTAAATAGAAAAAAAAACAACAATAAGTATTTAAAAAAAGTAAAGAACTTATCAAGAAAGTATTAATCCTTAAACTATACAACTCTAAGCTGCAACATATTATACAACCAAATATATTAGAATTTGCCTTAAAACTAGTACTTAAGTAAATAACTAAGAATAAAGAATAAGTTATTATTACTTTCTACTTATAACAATTTACGTAAGTAGAATAAAACTACAATGTTTATAACTAAGAATTATTAACAATTATTAAAGCATTTAGATATTAAAAACACTATCTCTAAAAAGTAAAATATAAAATAATAATAAAAAATAATCACTATAACTTAACCTATTTTATAATAAAAAAGAAACTATTAGAAAAATAAATCAAATAGACAAAAGAAATATCTAGATTTAACTTTAGAATCGAATATATCAAAAAAAAAGAAAATATTATAGTAGATACTCTTAGCTAAAAACCTAATTACAGAATAGAGATTAAATAACTAAAAATAAGTATTCTATAATAAGACTAAAATAAAATTTATTATAATATAAAAGTAACTCTTACCATAACAATTACAATATATAAAACTAAATTTCAGAAAGAATTACAACAAACAATAATAATAAATAAACAAATCTAGAAAGAACTAGAAATAGGAATAATTAAACTAGAAAAAAAACTAGTAATATAGATAGAATAAATTATAATCCTATAAAAAATAATTACTAAAATCATTAAAATGTACTATAATCTACTAAATAAAAGACACTAAGAGATTAAAAAAATATTTAAAATAATATAACAAATATATTATTATCTAAATCTTATAAAAGAAGTGATAAAATATATTTAATAATATAATAACTATAACTAAAATAAACCATCACAACACAGACCTTATAGAAAAATAAATATTATAATAGTACCAACAAAGGTATAGAATAATATTATAATAGACTTTATCTAAAGATTACTATAATCTAAAGATTTAATTACTAGAGTCGTATACACTAATATAATCATTATTATAGATTAATTTATAAAATATATTATCTTAAACTCTATATTAAAAGATATATCTATAGAACAATATATGATATTAATATTTAGAATTATATTTAGTTAGATTAAATTATTAATAAAAATAACTTTAAACCGAGATAAGTTATTTATATTAAAATATTAGTAGACTATCACTAAAATGTATAAAACTATACATAAATTATCTATTATAAATTATTAATAGACTAATGGCCAGTCTAAAAGAATAATCTAAATAGTATAGTAGTATCTAAGATATTACTTAGATTAGAATTAAGTAGATTAAGTAAAGTTACTACTAATTATTTAGTTTACTCTAAACAACACTAAAAATATAATAATGAAATAAAATCTATATTTTGTTAACCTTAGAAGACAATTATATATATTATAAATTAATTTTAATTAGAAAGATATATTAGAATAAGTAATAATTAAAAAGAAAATAATATAAATATTATATTAGAATATATTAAGAGATATTTAATAGGCTAAATTATAAATAAAAAAATATTATAATAAGAAGTGTAAGAACGCGTTTATTTTTTAAAAGAGAGAGAGAGTTTACCTATTATAATAAATAATAAAAAATAAAAATTTTAATATTTCTAGTAAGAAATCTAGTAATAAATTTAATATTATTAAATATAGATTTTTTATAATTAAAGAAAGATTTATAAATAATAATTATAAACTTTAGTTATTAAATTAAATAAAAGTATATTTAATCTTTTATATTTTATTACTAGAATTAATAAAGAATTAGTAAAATAACTATAATAAAATAGATAAAAAAGAATACAAAGTTAAAAGAATAATATAAAGAAAAATAGAAAAAGGAAAAATACTATATTTTATTAAGTGGAAAGAATACTCTAATGAATATAATTTATAGAAACTGGTTAGAAACTTGAATTATATAAAAAAGATTTAGAAATATTATTAATAAGTTAGTTGAAAAGTATAGGATTAAAGGGATTAAAAGTAGTAGAATTGAATAAAATATATTTTAAAATAGCAATAGTTATCTTTTAAGATTTCTACTTAGCTTCTTATTTTTGTTTTTCTGCTTTTACTTGCTTTTGTTTCTTCTTTTTCTTTAGCCTTTCTAACTCCTCTATATCTTTTATATTAGTTTAAATAAATTTATCTACTTACTTTTAAAGAAATTTTTTCTATTTTTAAATATAATTAAGGCGAGCTATAAGCTTTATAATCTTATAATAAGTCTTTATATTATTATTCTTAAGTTTGTTCTAAGCCTAGAGAAGCTTTTTTTAAGTAAGATTAGATAAAGCTATATCTATATACTTATAGCGATTAAAACGAATATATTTATTATAGCGACTTAAAACTTTGGATTTTATATATAGTTTATTATATTTCGCGTAGTGATGATAAGAAATGAGTAAGAGAATACCAATTTACTTAATATATATAAAAAGATTGTTTTTATTAATATTTAGCTTTAAAGACATAGTTAGAATATTACTATAAAGAATATTAAAAAATGAAGAGTAATCTACTTATATAATAGAAGTATGCGACTATTTATTATACTATCGAGATATTAGTCTTAAAGAAGGGGATTATTATAAATAATATTAACTTATAGCTAATTAATAGCAATATAAAGGTTAATTATATAAGCAGAGCGCCACACTAATGTAATATAATAATAGAAAAGTCATATAATAAACATTATATAATATATATAGATAATATAGTCAATAAAGTTAGTTATTAAAAAGTAACTATATCAACTATATTAATATAATATAGTTAATAGAGCTAGTTATATAGGCCTTAATATATTAACTATATTTAGAAATAGATATATAAAAATATTTATTTATTATTATATATTTAGCTTACTATATTTTATTTTTTAACTAACTTAAATATATACTTTATTTAGCTTATTAACTTTATTATTTAATTACTTTTATATATTGCTTTGTAATATATATTAGTCTTTACCCACTTTTAGGATACTAACTCGACGTCAGTCTATCGGCAGAATACTATCAACGTTTCACCGCATTGGTAAAGAACAGTTGATACGTTTTTGACACAAAGACACCCTTATAGCTTAGAACCCAGCTTATAGAGACTTTATAGCCGGTGGCCTACAGCTACCTAGCCAGAACGTATACTCTAAGCGTTAAGATTTATTCTAGGTCTAATTAAGTATATTATAGATAACTTATAGTGACTTAAGCATCTAAAAGTACTCTAATTAGCTCTAAAAAATTGTCTATAAGCGTCTACTTTAAAACTTTAATTATACCTACTAATTTAGCGTTAAATATCTTAAAATTAATATTTAGTAGTGCTAGATATGATTTTTAAAATCTAATTAGTAATTTATATACTATTATAATACTAATTCTCTTATTATTAAGCTTAAAATTATTTAAGTATAGATTAGTACTCTTTAATATTTCTAATAGATTAATAATCTATTATATAATTATTTTTAGATTTACTACTCTAAAATTGAGTAAAATAAACTTATTAGTATATTTTATTATCTATTTAAAGCTCTTAAATGGGTTAGTAATTATAGATTCTTATATTTAATGTATTAGATTTATACCTAACGTTTAAAGATTTTTATAGATTAATATTGTCTAAGTTTAATCTCTAAATAGCTATTCTCTAGATTATATATAGATATCACTCTTCTATAGACTTATAAAGAGTATCTCTACTATAAAGTAGTCTAAGAAAAGCTTAAATAGCCTAATAATATATTACTATTACTTAGTATCTAATAGAGCTTTATTTAATTCTAAAATAGTTTTTCTAAGTAATAATTCTAATAAAATAGTATATAGTATATTAGTTACTATCTAAATTTAATTATTAATTATAGTTTATATATTTTTTAAATAATTTTTTTAGTTATATTACTAAAGCTCTACTTTATATAAAATTATTATCTAAATAATAGCTTTTTAAATTTACTATATTAAGTCTAAAGATAGATTTTAAGTCTAATAAACTATCTATATATATTTCTTAATATTCTAACTCTTCTATAGGTAGTTTTTATAATAGTTTTTAAGTATAAGTTTTAGATCTAAAAATATTTTTAATTATTTAATAGTTTTTAAATAGAAGACTATTAAAGTATTTATTATTAATATCTAGATTTTATAGATTAGATCTTTATACTTCTAGCTAATTTTTTTAAAGAATAAAGTAATTTTAATCTTTTTAAAATTAAATTTAATGCTATTAGTATATTTTTAATTAATAATAGCTTTAGCTATTATTTTTAGTTAATAATATATTTTATTTACTAAGCTTCTTTAGATTATAAGCCCTAAATTATCTATATATAAAATAATCTTTATATTTAAAACTTAATATTTAATAATCTAAAATATTCTTAATATATAAAGAAGAAACAAGATTAAAAATATTAATAAATCTTAAAATAAGCTTAAAGTAATAGAGTATATATTAGCTTTTTAATTATTAATTATAAAATTAATCTATCTATTTGTAAGAAAGAATAAAGTCTATTTTATAAGATTATTATTAATATCTATAGTCTCTATAGCCTTAGTAAATTTATAAAAGTTAATATAGTTAAATGTCTTTATAATATTAATAAAAATAGTATTTATTAGATACTTTTTTATCTAGTCTTAATATACTATCTATACTAAATAAGCTACTATATTAATAGTATTCTAGCTATACTTAAAGTCTATTTAACTAAAATATAAAACTCTCTAGATTTTATATTAGTCTATTATAAGCCCTATAGTAAGTTTTTTAATAATCTTATCTAGATAACTTAGTAGGCTTATTACTTACTAAACTTTAATATAGATATAATTAATTTTACTAAGCTTCTTAAATAATATATTTTTAATAATTTTTTAAATTTTAAAATAGATTTTTAAATAAAAATACTACCTAGCTAATATTATAATTTAAAAAAAATTTAATATCTAAAATAGTCTATAGATTTTAAAAGTAAATCTATTAATATTTAAAGTTTTTTTAATATTTTAACTAAATAGCGTCTATTATATCTATTTTAATATTATAAGTATATAAATAAGTCTATTAGGCTATTTCTTTAGAAAATTACTTTAAAGAGTATTAAGGAATATAGATTATTAAATTAAAGTTTTTTTTTTATTAAAAAAAGTAGCTAAGCTTATTTCTAGCTTAATTCTTTATAAAGCTAGTATAGTAAGATTTCTAGATAACTTAGTATATTATAATACTTATTAGTATCTATTAGAGTTATTTAAAGAATTCTAAATATTCTTTAAAAAGAATTCTTAGTAGATATACTTAGTATTCTTTATCTATTAGTAATAATTAGCTCTAGTAGCTTTAATCACTATATTAGTATATATTTAGACTTACTATTACTTATAGATTAATATCTATAAGCTTTAGATATACTATAGATTTAATTACTATTAATATTTAAAATAAATATATATATATATCTTTTTAATATAGTTATTAAATATATTAGTTAAAATAATCTATATTTATAAGGCTTTAGCTTCTAGATTTATTTTAGTATAATTATTACTAAAAATCAAATAATTAATAGCTTTTAAGATTTAAATTATTATAGCTAGTTTAAAGACTTTTTTATTAATTTATAAAGTATTAATTTATTATTTAGTTATTTCTCTAGAGCTATTTTTTATAGAAAAAACTTTTAGAGCTTTTTAGACTAAGATAATAAGTTTATAATCTAATATTATAGATCTATTATAATCGATTTTTTAGATCTATAGTGACTTTAAAATTAATAAGAATAATACTAAATTAATAATTAACATTTTAAAAGATTTTTTATAGTAAATAGCTTCTTTAAGCTTATTATTAATATATAGAAAATACTAGTTAATAATCTACTTTAAAGATTTAATATTAGTTTTTTTTAAGGCTAAAGTATTCTATATTAAACTATAAATATTAAAATTATTTATTAATAAGTATCTATCTACTATAAGATAGTTTTAATTAATGTTTTTAATTATCTATTAACGTCTAAATAAGATATTTTATTATATAAAGTCTTCTCTAATTTATATATTATAGTAGTTAACAATTCTAGTATACTAAAATATCTATTTATTAGTTATAAATAACTTCTAAATATCTAAAGCTTAAATATAAAGAAAATCTATTAAATTAATATAATTTTTAACTTTAATAATATCTATATAGTTTTTTTAAATTATTATAAGTACTTATTAGATTCTTTTTTTTTTTTAAATTAATAAAATATATAGTTTAGATATAAAAAAATTATAACTAATTATAGATTTCTATAAATATATAATACCTACTTACTATTTAATCTCTATCTTTAGAATCTCTATAGTAGTAGGATAACTACGACTATAATTATATTAAATAATTAATATTATTAAAGACTATTTTAAGCGTTAATTAAAAGTATAATAATAAATAAAATATTAAAAAAGATAATAAATTAGCTACTAGTATCTTTACTATAGTTTTATTATTAATATTTTATTTTTAATTTTTAAAAAGAGCTTCTAGATTTATAAAATCTATAAAAAATAAATTTTTATTAATTATACTATTCTAAGCTTTATATTTATAGGTAAGAATAGATATAATAATTTTAATAACTAAAAATTATTTATAAAAGTATCTATATATCTCTCTAAGCTTAAAATAGCTTAAAAAATTAGTCTAGTATTTTCTATTATAGTTAGTATATTTAATAGATATATATAGATATAGATAATATAACTTAATAATATAGTCTTATATATTATAAATATAATTTTAAACTTTATAAGGACTAATATATATTAAATAAAGCTCTAAATAGTTACTATAAATCTTATAATTATAATAGTTAATACTATAATACTAAGTATAAACTAAGTCTTTATTAATATTATAATAAAGAGTTATTTTATATCTATTATCTTTAAAGTAAATATTTTTAAATAATAAACTTTAAATATCTTTTAAACTTTCTATTATTATAATAATAATAAAAATTTATTAGTTAATAATCTAAATAATTACTAGTAGCTTAATCTATATAAAGTTTTTTATTAAAATATGTCAGAAGATTGCTTAACGCTCAGCCAATCGATAAGGTAGCGGACGCTACTTATTAAGTAAGGCTACGCCAGATAAGTAATCCTTGTAATGACTATATAGTAATAGGAATAGCTAATATATAATAATAAATTAGTCTGTGAGAATAGGCCTTGTTAAGATAAGAGATAGATTATTACTACTAGAATAATATATTATATTAGTAATAGAATATTATTATAGAGTAATATCTATTATTAGATAATATTTTATAGTAATTAATAAGACTGCTGATAATACTATTATATAATAATAAGGCTATAGGTAGACGCTATAATATATTATATTATCTAATATAATATAGTATATCAGTTAATTAGATATATTATATTAAAGAATATAATATAAAAACTATATAGAAATACTTATTTATTATTATATATCTAGCTTACTATATTTTATTTTTTTAAAAAAATAGTATACTATTATTTATTCTTTAATATACTTTATAGTTTATTATTATAATAGTATTTTATTTATCTTTAAATTGCTTTATACATCGTTCTCTCTTATCTTCTATTAGCAGAATATCCACCTATAATTCACATCTTGGTGACGAGTTGTTGAACCGTTTGACAGAACGGTTGATACGTTTTGACACTAATCTAGTTAGATTTAATAAAGCAGAACACTTAATAAGCTAGAATAAGTTTATAATAACACTATAAGAAAAAATAGCAGTAATACTAGATATTAAAATAACACTTTAATATATTAAATTAGTGCTACTAGATATTAAATTAATATTTTAATATAAAAGATTATATAAGAATACTTATTTATTATTATATATCTAGCTTATTATATTTTATTTTTTTTCTAAAATAATATATTACTATTTATTCTTTAATATACTTTATAGCCTATTATTATAATAGTACTCTACTTTATTATTTAATTATTTATAAATCATTCTCTTTTATCTTCTATTAGTAGAATATTTATCTATAATTTATATCTTAGTAATAAGTTATTAAACTATTTAATAATAAAATATCTTTATAATATAAAGTATAAGAACTAGATAAATAATTAATCTTTAGCTAATATAATAAAAACTGCTTTATTTAAAAATAATATCTCTAGTAATAGTACTTTTACTATAAAACTTTAATAGGCTTTTAATTAGATTAAAAAACTAGAATAAATAATAGCTTAAATATAAGTTAATAGTTTTATATCTTAAATAACTATATATTTAAAAATTAAAAAAGTTAAATTATTCTCTAGAGTATTTAGAATTTTTAAAATCTTTTTTACTTAGATAGTAATTTACTTTTAAAATAATAATATTCTAAATAGAGAATTAAATAAAATTTTAATAATAATAAATTTTCTTACTAAAAATATAATAAAATAATTTTTATTATATATAAATAATTAACTATTTAGAAACTCTAATATATAAAAAAAATCTAAAATTATTTTTTTATTTAGTAGCTATAAGTACTTTAAAAAAAAATTAAAATAACTCTATAAAACTATTAATAAAGAACTTATTATAATATATAAAATATTAAATATTAAATAAGTTTAATCTATAAAAGAATATATCTCTAAATATCTATAAATATCTAATAGTCTGTCAAACGGTTCAACAACTCGTCACTAAGATGTGAATTGTAGATGGATATTCTACTAATAGAAGACAAGAGAGAACGATTTATAAAGCAATCTAAAGGTAAAGTAGAGTACTATCGCAATAATAGGCTGCTAAGTATATTAAAAAGTTAATAATAGTATACTATTATAGTATAAAAATAAAATATAATAAGTTAGATATATAATAGTAAATAAATGTTCTTATATATTTTCTATATTATATTATCTAATATAATATATTGAAGCGCCTAATATAATATATCTAATTATTTAATACACTATATTATATCATCTAATATAATATATTATAGCGCCTATTTCTAGTCTATCTTAACTTACTAAGTACTCTACTTTACTAAATCTATTTAAATTAGCTTTCGCACTTATCTTTTATATATTAATAATCTATATAGTATTATTCAGCAGCTACTGATATAAGTGGTAATAATTAACTATAAATTATTTATTCTTCTAATAATCTTTTTTTTCTAAGCTGGTATCTTGACAGCTTAATAAATAGTTATACACTATCTACATTCTTTTAAAAATAATTATTTTTTATATTTTTCTTTTATACTTATAATAATAGTCTAACTATATTATCTAAGTTAGATATTTATAAAAACAATTTATCGCATTATATTAAGCAGAAAGATTTTGAAATAGTACTTCTATGTATTTGTTATACTTAATTAAATAAGACTTGTATTAAATTAGACTATTCTGATCGCTATAATAAATATATAAAGACTTCTAGTGCCAAGTATATGAAATTTAAGATATCTTTTTTTAATAAAGAATAACAGCGGCTTATCGTGGTTTAAAATCAAATTTATTCTTAAGAAGAGGAGACTTATAAAAAAGTTAAACATTTTCTTATAAAAATAAATTGTTTGTAAAAGTAAAATAAGTTACTTTAAAGGTAAGTTAATGATTTTATAATAAAAGATATAAAAGAAATAAAAAAATTAAAGTAATTAGAAAAAGAAAAGAAAAAAGAATAAAAATAAAAGATTAAATAATAAAAATTAAATAAAATAATTACTACTGTTATTTAGAAATATCTATTATTAGTTAATAATAAGTTTAATTATATTCTCTCTAAATTCCTTTCTAATGAAATACTTAAATCTTTTTAAAGTAATTTAGATGCTTAATTAGTTCCTATAAATTATACTTAAATCTATACTCTTTCTAATTAACTAAATAAAAGATTCTTTTATTTACTAACTTTTTTTTTAAGATTTTATTAATTTTATATTTATTTTCGTTTACTTCGTTATTATTATTTTCTAAATTTTTAATTAGTTTTAATAATAAGATATAAAATACTAAGTATATTTTTATTCTTATAGATAGTTAGAGCTTATAGTTATTATTAATAAATTTTTCTTAAATTTTAAAAAATCTATATTTAATAATATTAAGTTTGTTACTTAGTCTTTTTATAAAAATATTAAAATTTTTCTATCTAATAATTTATTATAATAAGTAGACTCTCTTTTTTTTTTTAAAAATTAATATGTCCTTATACTTTCTATTATAATAGATCTTTATTTAGTTTTCTATCTACTTTATATTTTTTAATATTATCTGATAAAGTACCTATAGTTTCTTAATTTATATTATTACTATTTCTAATAGTCCTTCTTATAGTACTTTAGACTATATTATTTTTAGATATCATCTAAGATTCGCAAAATATAGAACTTATTTTATAGTAATATTTTCAGCATTATTTATTATAAATTATATTATTAATAGTAATTTTATTTAATTATTTTATTTCTAATCTAAATAATTTTAGAAATATTATTTAATTAATTAAATTATTTATTTAGACTATCTATTAGTCTATTAATAATTTATAGTTAATAGTTTATACTATAT
>MJVA01000949.1:0-18681 GCA_001939245.1 Talaromyces wortmannii
AACTTATTATTAAAATATAAATTATAGATAGATATTCTGCTAATAAAAAATAAAAGAGAATAATTTATAAGATAATCTAAAGATAAAGTAGAATATTATTACAATAATAGACTACTAAATATATTAAAGAGTTAATAGTAGTATATTATTATAATATAAAAATAAAATATAATAAGCTAGATATATAATAGTAAATAATTATTTTTATATAATTCTTATATTATATTATTTAATATAATATATTATAGTATCTACTTTACTATATAGAAGTATTTATTTTTATATCTTAAAGTATCTATTTTTAGTTCTCTCTAACTTACTAAGTGCTCTACTTCACTAAATTTATTTAGATTAGTTTTTGTACTTATCTTTTGTATATTAACAGCCTATGTAGTATCATTTAGCAGCTACTGACATAAGTGTCAATGGTTGGCTGTGAGTTATCCATTCTTCTGACAGTTATATTAAAGAATTATTAAATTCTATATATTTAATAAGAAAATAGCTATAATCTTTATATTTATAATATATATAACGAACTAAATAGTAATATAATTAATTAGATTAAAACTATATTATACTAAATTAGTAGCTTTATATTTAAGATTAAATATCTTCTTATAGATAATCTAAATATTCACTATCTAGTTTAGAATAGATTAGGTATAAAGATTAACTCTAAAAGAAAGTAAATCTTTAAAATTATAGATTATTATAATATTTAGTTAATTACTAAAGAAGGAATAGCTATATAGAAGTAAAATATCTAATAATTAACTATTAATCTAACTCTAATCTTTATTAATCTAATTAACTAACTTATTAGTTATAAGTATATTAATAATCTTAAGTATAACTTAGATTATTATCTAATATATATTCTAATTAATATTAAAATATTAATAAGAGAAATACTAAAACATTATAACTAGAAAGTTATAGATAATAAAGTTTTTCTAAGTAAGCTTAATAAAATAAATATACCTCTATTATATAGAGCTTTAAAGTAATAAATTAAAATTATTATAATCTAATTTTTATCTATTATTCGCTATATTATTAATAAATTAATATTTTAGGCTAGGTTTAGTTAATAATTAAATTTTAATTTTATTAATAAATGTAAGTAAGCTATTAAAATCTATTATTATTTTTAATATTAATTTACTTGTATTTAAAGCTTGTTAGTATAGATACTTTATAAGACTGTTTAAAATAAGAAAAAATGTATTATTAGCAAAACTTTATACTAGAACTATTATTAATATATTTAATAAGCTATTAAGAAAGATCTTTATAATCTATAATAGTTAGTAAGATAGGTATATATATAAATAAGTTTATATGAATTAGATATTATCTTAATACTATATAGTCTAAGTAGCTGTATAGCTAAGATAGTAGAAGCTAAGATAAAACTATTTTAGAAAGTATTCTTCTTAGAAATTCTAATAATAGATTTATTTAATATTTTTAATAATATTTATTTAAATTAGCTTAGCTTTCTCTAGATTTAATTTTATAAGATTATAATAGTAATTTAAGTTATACTATTAGATAAGATTTCTAGAGAAGATAGTATCTTAAATAATATATAATATAAGATAATTAAGATATCTAAAGCTTTTAAAGCTTTAAATAAGATTTTTAATATATATATAGAAGTAAATTATAATTTAGTTTACTTCTAATATTTAATAACTATAATTTTTTATAAAATTAAAGATAACTAAAACTATTATATATTTAAAGTCTACTAGTTAATGGCGCTTTTTAATATATTAAAGAAGATTTTAAAATTAATTATTGCTTAGCGCTTAAGCTATATAATTAAAATTTATAGTTTATTATTTCTAATATATTTAGGTGGCTGTAAGGACGTTTTTACTAATTATATAATATAATTAGTTATTAAATGAATTTAAAAAATATAGAGATAAGGATTATTAGTGATTTTTATACTTTTACTAGATATAGTAAATATATATAATAATATTTATTATAAATAATTACTATATAATTTATATAGAAAGTAATTAGAATATTATATTTTATAGATTTAGATTTTTCTAAATAATTAAATTATCTAAATCTGTATATTTAAAAATATATTAAAGTATATCTTAATTATTATTAATATTTTATAGAGAAGTCTAATCTTATTAATATTATATTTTATTTATAACATCGATTTACTTACTAATTATATTAATCTTATTAATAGTACTACCGCTAGTAGATAAATTAATAATATTAGCTTTATAATTATAGAGATCTTAGAGTAAACTAATCTTTATTAGCTTATTTAGACTTATATAAAAGTTAATAAGTAGATTAAGAAGTATATTTTAATATTTAATACTAAAAAGTATAAGTTAATGCACTTTATTAATTCTTATAATATTATAAAATCTTATTATACTTTAATTACTTTATTAAATAGTATAGTGATTAAAGCTTTCTATAAAGCTAAATATTATTTTAGTTTTTAGTTAGATCTAAGTTTAATGTTTAAAGTATATTGTATTAAAGCTTTAGCTAAAGTTAGTATTAATCTATATATACTATAAGATTTTATAGACTTTATATAGAGAGTGGCACTCAGCTATATATACTAAATTTATTAAACTATTATAATTCTATAGATACTTTATAGAGTAATTATTTAGTTTTAACTAAATATACTTACTAAGAAGGAAGCTAATAAAACTATATATAATTTTATAGTAATTTAAAAATAAATAATAGTTTTAATTAATAAAGTATTCTGTATTACTATTATTAAAGTATTTAATATAGAACTATATTTACTTTTTATAAAATTTTAAATAAAATAGTTTATTAAAGAAATTATATTAAAAATCTATATAAGGTCTATTTATACTATATTAATTTATCTTTAAGTGTAATATAGTGAGAAAAAAATTAAATTTAAAGATTTTATTTCTATAGAAGTATATATCTAGAAGAAGAGTAGATATTTTAAAACTTTTTTGGATGTTTTATAAAACTAATAGAAAAGCTAAGAGATATTTATTTAGATATTTTAGCACGTACTTTTAAATGTTATTATTAAAAAATAAGAAAAAGCGATTTATTTATATAATATTATGCTTTATAAATTTATTAATAAACTATTTATACTTTATATAGATAATAGTAGCTTCTAAGACTAGATTATTATATTTATAATAAGTCTATAAGTAAAGAAGTAATAGATTAAATGTCTTAGTATAGAAGGTATATTTATAATGTATATAGATGAAACTTATAATATTAAATTTATATTATAAGTAATATTTTAATATAGAGATTTACTAAATTAAAAATACTAAATTAAGTAAAATAAGATAATTATTCTATTTAATAGTTAAACTGCCCTGAAAATACTACTTAATTTTTATATAATTTTAAGATAGGTCTTTATAAGATCTTGTTAGAGTCTATTAGATAAATATATATATAAAAGAATCTTTATTATTTTATAGTAGATTCTTACTTATATAAATATTCTAGAGAATAAGATGGCAAACTAGACTGCTAAATATATTATCTAAACTATTATATAGTAGTTAGAAATAGTTATTATAAAATAGCTTTAGAAAATTATTAACTAGTTTAATATCTACTAAAATTACTAGTATTAGCTAACTATAGCTATAAAATATTAAATCTATTAAGCTATTAAAAATATATAAAAAAAAAAATAGAAATAAGATAAGACTATAGTATCTATAAGATATCTATTTAAAATATCTATTAAGAAAGTTCTATAATATTAAAGTAGTTTATATAAAGTTATTATCTTAATTTTAATCTAATTATATATATAGAGAGTAGCTCTAAGCTATTATTTTTAATAAATTAATTATTAAGATTTACTATTATATCTATATAAGCTTAAAAGGTAAACTATATATTATATTATTATAGATTATCTTTAATTTATTAATAAGAGAGATTATATATTTGATAAGATCTAAGATGTTAATTGTATTGTTGGATTTAATAAGATTATAAGTAAAAAGAGTGTGGTAGTTATTATAATCTAATTTATATTAGATATTAGTATTTTAGACTAGTTTTAAACTATTAATCTATAAGTAATTAGTAATATAGAGTAGAAGAAAATAGATATTAAGGTTAAAGTTAAAGCTAATTTACTAGGGTACTAAGTGTGGATTAGATATATAGTATAAGTATATAAATACTAGTGCTTAGGTTAGCTTAAGACTGATAGAGATTAGTATATTACTTTTATCTAATAATAGTGTAGAAGATAAAGTCTAGTTTAGAGATATATTAAAGAATATACGATATATTAGAAAGAGATATTAAGAGGATTAAATAGCTTATAAAAATAAGAATAAAAATAAGAATATAAAAAGCTATAGATGTATAATAATGGTTCTAGATATAGATGGTATGTAATGAATAATAAGTGAGATTGTGAGATTAAAGAAAGAAAGTTATAAAAAATTAATGAGTAGACTAATTATATTATTTATTAATTTTCTTTTATATTTATTTTATTTATTATATTTAGTAGGTTTATATTGCTAGATTTAGTATTTTTATTTACTTTATTTTCTCTATAATATGCCCCTGGGCTGCGCTACTAGTGGCGGTGTTACTCTTATCTCCCGTCTTGCCGGTTAAGGCCACAACCCTGCATAGCGGCGATAGTATGGAAGCTAGCTACATCAGGTCAATGAAATCTACTACTACTACTACTAGTCTACTATATAATTAATAAATCTATATTATAAATAAAGTCTAGTTAATAAAATAATCTTAATCTAACTAATAAATATAAATAAATAATTAAAATTTATTATTTTTTATAATATTAATATATAGCTATATATAGTTTAAAAATATAGACTTTATATTAAATAGTATATAATAAAAAAAAGCATTTTATTATTAAAATATTTTATTAAAATTATTATTAATATATTTAATAAATTATTAAAAAAATCTGTATAGTTTATAATAATTAATAAAATAGATATATACTTAGATAGATTTATATAAATTAAAAATTACTTTAATACTTTATAATTTAAATAATTAATTAGTACATATAATAGAAATTAAAATAATATTTTTTTAGAAAATGTTTTTCTTAAAGATCTTTATAATAAATCTATTTAATATTCTAAATATTATTTATCTAAATTAGCTTAGCTTTTTCTAGATTTAACTCTATAAAATTATAATAATAGTCTAAATTATATTATTAAATAAAAATTTAAAAAAAAATAGTATTCTAAATAATATATAATATAAAATAATTAATATATTTAAAATCCTAAAAGCTTTAAATAAAATCTTTAATATTTATATAAAAATGAACTATAATCTAATTTATTTTTAATATTTTATAATTATAATTTTTTATAAAGCTAAAAAAAACTAAAATTATTATATATAGAGATGGCCATAGGTTAGGTTATAACCTAAGAAACCTAACCTAAATCTAATCTATTGATCAGTTAATTATTAAAGAGTAATCTACTTTATTTTTTAATAACCTACAACCGACCTAAAATATTAGTTAAATTATATAAATAGATCTACTCTATTTCTTAGTAATCTATAATCAATCTAAAATATTAATTAGATTATATAAATAGATCTACTCTATTTCTTAGTAATCTATAACCAACTTAAAATATCAATTAGATTATATAAATAGATCTACTCTATTTTTTAGTAATCTATAACTAATCTAAAATATTAATTAAATTAATAAATTATATAATTTACTATTTATAAGTAAAATCTAATATTAATATTTAATTTTAATTATTATAAAGAGTAAATAAAGAATTCATATAAATAATATAGTAAGAAGAATAAATAAATACTAAATATTTTTTTTTTATTTTTAAGTTTTTTTTTAAAATATATATATAACTATATAAAAAAAATATTATTATATAATAATTTAAAAACAAAAAAAATATAAATATTATTATAAGATCTAATAAATTTATAAACTCTTTAAAGATCTTTTTAATAAATATATAAGACTATAAAAAATCTATAAAAACTATCTATAAGGTCTCTTAGAAATATTATTAAATATTATTTATATCTTTATTAAAATTATTAGATATAAAGTCCTACTTAATAAAATAAATATAAAGATAATTATTTAATTAATTATTAGTAAAAGTATATATATAAATAGAATTAAAAACTATTTTAACTATAAAAATACTTAAAAAGGTCTTAATAATATCTAAAATTTTATTAATATTATATTAAAAGTATATACTAATACTTTATATTTTAAATAAGAAATAAAGTAACTTTTTTATAGTAATAAATAGCTTAAGATTAATATAAAATAAAAATAAAAGATATAAAAAAAATAAAATATAATTAAAGTTTTTAATCTATAGATTTTTAAGCTTAACTTAGAGATTTTTATTATTATTTTTAATAAACTTAAATAACTTGTCAAAACTTTGACCAACAACTCGTCACAAGATGTGGATTAAGTGGATTATTCTGCTAATAGAAGATGATTAAGTAACAAAGTAGGTAATTCTTAAAATAAAATAAAGTATTATCATTATAATAAACTATAAAGATATTAATTAAGCAAATAGTAATATACTATTTAGTATAAAGATAAAATATAGTAGATTAAATATATAATAATAAATAAGTATTTCTATATAGTTTTTATATTATATTACTAGATATAATATAATTAATTAATTAATATATTATATTATATTGTCTAATATAATATATTATAGTGTTTATTTATACTTTTATTATTATATAATAATTTTATTAATAGCTTTGTTAATTACTATAAAGTATTATCTAATAATAGATATTACTATTTAGTAATATTTTTTTATTGATATAATCTATTATTTTAATAGTAATAATCTATATTTATTATAATAAAGCCTTTTCTTATAGACTAATCTATTATCATGTAATAACTATTTTTAGTGCTGTGT
This sequence comes from Talaromyces wortmannii, assembly GCA_001939245.1. Classification (NCBI taxonomy): domain Eukaryota; kingdom Fungi; phylum Ascomycota; class Eurotiomycetes; order Eurotiales; family Trichocomaceae; genus Talaromyces; species Talaromyces wortmannii. The sequence continues at coordinate 6,990 of MJVA01000949.1, forward strand.
AGTTATTATAAGAGTTATCTGTCTGGTGTAGCCTTGCTTAATAAGTAGCGTCTGCTGCCTTATCGATTGGCTGAGCGTTAAGCAATCTTCTGACAGTTCTATATAGCGTCATTTAGCAGCTACTGATATAAGAAGTAATGGTTGGTTGTGAGTTATTCATTCTTCTGACAACAATATCTTATTCTAATTATATTTATTATAATATTAAATATAGTTTTTAACTTTTTTTAGATATAGAAAAAATAAAATATTTAATTAATTTATTTAATAGTTTTATCAATTCCTTAGTGTCTATTTATTAAAGGATTATAATATCTTTAAATAACTTCTATAGTTAGATTTTAAGATATTTTAATTTTTTTATTTTATATTATTAATCTATTCTTATATTCTATTTAGTGTGATTTTTTTTTTTTTTATATTTATTTATTTTTTGTAATTTTTTGTTTAAATTATTAATAGAATAAGTTATTATTAATAATTTTAATTATAATTATAATTATTATAGTATAATTATATATTAAGTGTTCTAATTTTTATTAAAAAATATTTATTTTTAAAGATTTAATTTTAATTATATAATTTAGTTATTTATTTAATATATTTATAGTAGCGTTTTACTTTTTTAAGATATATTTAATTTAGTAATTAAATTTTAATATTTTTTTATATTATTATATTTATTATTTTAATAATTTTTTTATTAATATAAAGTATTTTAAGTTATAATAATTATTTTTTATAATAACTTAATACTTTATTTTTTATAGATAATATCTTTATTATTTAAAAGTTTAAACTATAATTAGTATTTCTTAATTATATATATTATAATTTACTTTAATTAGTATAAATTTTCTAAAGTAAAATATAATAATATTAATTTTTTTATTTTTTATTATTTATTTATAAATAGCTTTTAAAATATATCTTAAGATATTAATTTAAATAATATTTTATAGTTCTAGATTATAAAACTAGATAATTAAAGCTTTTTTAATAAATTTTTTAATTTTTTTAAATAATTTTTATTATTTTTCTATTTATAAGAATTTAAGATTCTTTTTAAAAAGCTTTATTAGAGATCTTAATATATTTAAATATTTTTTAAAATATTTTTAGAGATATCTTATTACTTTAAAAAATAATTAAATATTAAAAATATTTATTAAAATTAATTATTTAAGAATTATATTTAGCTTTTTTTTTAATATTTTTAATTTATTTATTATATATACTATTTTTAGATAATTAATTTATATAGTATTAAATTTATATTTTTTAATTTTAAAGATTAATTCTATTTCTATAAATTTTATTATAATAAGTTATATATACTTATTATATTTTTTAAAATCTTTTAAATATATAATAACATTATTAAAATAAATAATAATAAATATATTAAGATATTTTTATAGAATATATATTATAAATTTTATAAATTCTATTAATAATCTTTTAAATTTTATAGATATAATTAGTTATTTATATAATTCTAAATCTATAAAAAATATTATTTTTTAGATATTATTTTATTTTATTTATAAATTATAGTATCTCTATTTAGTATTAAATATTATTATAATTTTTATTTTTTATAAAAGATCTTTTTTTTATTCTTAATATAATGCCTTATTTATATTATTTTTAATAATATTATTTAGTTTTTAATAGTTAATAATTATTTAGAATAATTTATTATATTTTAGTATAAATATTATTTATATAAAGATTTTTATTTTTAATTCTTTAATATACTTAATTATTAGAAATTTTTTAATAAATTTTCTAGTAATTTGAAGTTTATTTTAAAAAATTTATTATTATTTTATTTATAGTATTTATACTTTTTTTTTTAATAGTATTTTTATTTTATATTACTTTTTATATTATAGTAGTTAGTATTCTTTTTTATATAAATAATTTAATAAAATTATAATATTTTTATAGTAATTTTTTAATAATTTTTTTAAATTTTTTTTATATTGTTTTTTTAGTTTTTTTTTTTTTATTTTAATTTATTAATTTAGTTATATCTTTAATATTTTAGTCTGTAGCTTTTTTAAATCTATTAATATAGTTTTGTTTTTTTAATTAATAATAAAATTATACTTTTTAAGCTAAGTTATTCTAAAGATTATATTAAAATCTTTTTATTTAAATAAATTTAAATTTATTTTAATTTTTTTTTTATATTTTTTAGATTTTTAAGTTATTATAACTTATTATATATATTTTTTAATTATAATTTTTTTTTTAAAATTTTATACTATTTATTATCGATTTATTATTATAATAAAGATTCTATATTTTCTTATATAGATTTTATTAAAGAAATTTATTAATACTTTTAAGTTAAGAAGTAATTTGATAGATTTTTTATTAATAGTTTTATAAATAATAATAATAGTTTTTTTAATCTTTATAGATATTATAATAAGGTAATAGTTTTTTTAATATTAAATAATATAGCTTATTTAAATATTTTTAATAGTTTATTTATAAAATAAGTATTTTTTTATATAATATTAATTATTATTAATACTTCTATACTATAAATATATAATTTTTTTAGTAAAATATTAATATTTTTTAGAATTTTTAAAATAATTATAGTTAGATTAATAAATTATTAAAAATACTTTTAATATTTATTTATATTATTATTTACTGATAAAGTATATTAAATAAATTAGTTTATAATATTAAGTCTAATATATTTTTTTATAAAATTATTTTTTATATTATAGATAATATATATATAAATATCTTTTAATATATTCTAGTTATTTATAATATAGTTAAAATTTTTTAATATATAAAATATATTTAAATTTTTTTATAAATTTTATATTTTTTTATTTATATATATTGTATTTATAATATATTTATTATTAATATTTTTTATAATTATTCTAAGTCTTTTTAGTATATTAATTTAAATATTATATAATTATACTTTTATTTTATAGAAATATTATATTTAATTTTAAAGAATTTTTAATAGACTATAAGTTAATATATATTTAATAGTTTATTTATAAATATTTTTTAAAAAAATTCTTTCTTATTTTTTTTTGTAGAGTTTATAATTATTTAATATTATTATATATTTCTTTTTTTAATTTTTTAATAGTTATAAATTATTATTCTTTTTTTTTATTTTTAAATTATTTAATTACTTTTTTTAGTTAATTACTTTCTTAATATTGCTATTTAATTTAAAATATTTAGTTATTTATTTTTTCTAATAATATCTTCTATAGGATATTAAATTCTTAATTTAAATCTTTATAGTTAATTATATAGTCTATTTTATTATTTTAAAATATTAAAATATATTTATTTTTATTTTTTAATAAAAGATTATTAATATATTATTTAATAGTTTATTTATATTAGTCTTCTCTATAGAGTTCTTTAATTAATTAATAAATATTCTTATATTTTTAGTTATAATATAAGTAAAATTACGCTTTTTCTAATTTAATATTTTTTTTAGAGTAATTTTCTTTTTAAATTTAAATTAAAATGTTTTTTAATTAATTTAAAACTATTATTTTTATATTTTTAGAATATTTATTTAAATATTTTATTTATTTCTAGTCTCTAGAAGTCTTTAATTTTATTAATTTATTTTTTTTATTTATTACTCTCTTTATTATTTTTATTAAAAGTAGAGATAATTTATTATATAATTATAATTTATTAATAGATAATATTTATTTTCTAAAAATTATTATTTTTATTTTAATTCTTTTATTTTTATTAATATTATTTTAAAAAGTATTCTTTTTTTTTATATTTATAATATATCTTATTATTTTTATATTATACTATTTCTTTTAATTAATAATAATATTAAGTTATATTTTAATATTTTTATTTTTATTATATTAAGATTTTTATAGTTTTTTTATATTTATTTAGTAATTTTTTTTATAATAGCTATTACTTTTTTTTTATTTATTAATTAAATTATTAAAAATTAATCTTTAATACTATTTTTATTATTTCTTTAAAGATTTTAGATTAAAAATTTATTATTATTATTATATTTTTAATATTTTTCTTAAATTTTTAATAGAATTAGTTTTAGTATCTTTAATTACTATATTTAAAATTATTAAATATTTATAAGTATTTAAAAATATATTTTTTTATAAATTAGAGTTTTTAAATAATTAATTATTTATATATAATAAAAACTATTTTATTATATCTTTAATAAAGAAATTTATTATTATTAAAATTTTATTAAATTCTTTATTTAGGATATTATTATTTTAAAAATAGATCATTACTTAAATAAAAAACTTTTTTAAAGATTCTAGAAGCTTCTAAAAATAATTTAACTTTTTTAATCTTTAGATTTTAAATTTTAGTTAATATATTTATAGTAACTTTTATTATTTTTATTTTAAGTTTTTAGATATATATAAAAATATTATAAAACTTAAAAAAGATAGTTCTATTTAAACTAGTTACTTAGATTAATTCTATTATATTAGTTAAAATTAATTATTTATCTAGTTTTTATACTTTATATTATAAGGGTATTTTATTATTAAAACTATGTTAACAACTTATTACAAGATATAGATTAAATAGATTATTCTATTAATAAAAAATTATTAAAAAATGATATAGATAATCTTAAAGAGTAAAGTAAAGTATTATTAGTATAATAGACTATAAAGATATTAATTAAATAAATAGTAATATTGTGGGTTGACTTATCAACTAAGTCTATGTGCACGTAGACAAACGAATATATCCGTATATGGCGTTGTTTAGGGGTACATAGGGTACTATGGTAAAACGTATATAATTGCTATGTATTCTCTGAATCTGACTATAACGTGTTCTTATAACCCCTATTCTATATAAGGTTATATACCGGCTGTGCAGCTAATATATTGATGTATAGAATCTTAATTATTTTATTTAATTACTTTAATATTTTAATACTAGATCTCTTTTATAAATCGAGTTGTAATCAAAATCTAAAAATTATAAAAATATATAAAAGAATATAATATAAAGATTAAATAATAAACTGCTAATATAAATAAGATCTAAGAAGATCTTAGATCTATATATAAAGTGGTTATTAAGAAATATATTAAAAAAATTAATATAATAAATAAATTAGTAAATTATTTATATTTTTTTTTATTTAGTTCTTTTTTAATAAAGCTTTTAATATATATTATAAGTTTATTAGTATTAATAAAATTATATAGAGCTTTATTAGATATTACTTTCATGAAAGTGTTAATAAAATTATTATTTTTATAAATCTATTAGATCTTATAGATCTTATACTTTTTATATAATTAGTATAGTACTATAATATTAATTATAAAATGCTTTTTTTTAGTAATTCTAAGCTTACTAAGACACTTATAAAATAAATATAAATCTATATAAACAATTATAAATATAACTAGTATATTAAGATAGTTTATAATCTTTTTAACTATACTTATAATTATAAATATATAATTAAATTCTATTATAAAACTATAGACTTCTAAAGCTAGTATATTTCTTATAATATATTTACACTTTATAGATTACTAGTATAAAATATTATTTATAATAACAAAATAACTATATTAGAAGTCCTTATTAATTATAATAATTAGAAATCCTATCTAGAACGTTAAATCTCAATTATTTATAAAGAATCTATTAATAAAGACTATAATCTTAATCTTAGTAAGATTAAAAGATATATATTAAAGTCTTTAGTCTATATTCTTAGATTACTATATAAAGCACTTATTTAATACTTTATAGTTAGCTTTAAATTAGTTTCTATTCTATATCTAGACTATAACAGCCAAGTTATATACTATTTTAGATTAATAAATTAAGACTAAATAAACATCACGTGTATATTACTTAATATATCTCTATATATAGTCTTTTTTATTTATTAGTTGAATCTTTAACGCTTATCTTTTTTAATATAAATTAACATTACTATTTTAAAGTAAAATAACTCTAATACTATTAAATTCTAAAAAAAAATCTTTAAATAGATATATTTTTAGTTTTATTTTAAAGCTTATTTTTTATAATATATCTTGCTTATCTTTAAAAAACTTTTCTATTAAAATAAAAAGTATATTATCTATCTATATACTAATTAGACTAAAATTTTTATCTTTCTACTTTAATATAAATAGATATAGATTATATATAAATATCTTTATATCTAATTTCTTAAGATAATGCGCTTAATAAATTCTAAACTAATATATATCTACTTCTAAAATTCTATATAGTAGGTCTTCTACTAGTAAAAATGTATTAAGTAGATATTTATTTTTTATCTTAATAAAAAGCTTTATAATAATTAGGTATTTAAGCTTTATTTTTGCCTATATATATATCTATATAATATTATAGATCTTAATAACTATACTAGCTATAAGAAGTATAGAAATTAAAAATACTAATAAGCGTTAGCTTATATATTAAATAATAAATATTTATATTAATATCCTATTCTTACTAGTATTATTATATTTTTATATAACAAGTTAAGATTTCTTATATAGAATCTTATTTTTATCTTTAATCTTATTAACTAGTTAAAAATTAAAGATTTATATACTAATTAAATCTATATCATCTTAATAAATAATCCTAAAAATCTTATTTATAATTAAGCTATTAATCTTTACTCTATCTAATACTTTAAATAGTTTATTATTTATAATAATCTTATTTTCCTAGTATAATTTAATAGCAAACTTTATATTATCTTATTCCTTCTTAAATAAATAAATATTAGCTTTTAGTTTATTCTTAGAACTGTAAAGACGTCTATAATATCTTAGTAATACAGGTATCTTAGAGACTTAAGATTTATAGATCCTTCTTCTTAAGACTTAATTTCTAGTCGGAATCTCTTTAAAGCCGCTCTAAGATTTAGTCTTTTAGTTAGATTACTAATCTTTAGAATAAGACAATCTATTAAGATAATCACTTTTATTTTTGTTATTACAAAGATATTATTATACTAATATCGTCTAGAAAGTAACAGGACTATTATCTATATTTATAATAATATTATAGCTATTAGTTAATATAAGTTTATATAGTCCTAATCAACTAGCTTTTTTATATTAAACTCTAATATTACTTTCTAGAGTAAAACTAAGTATCTTTATAATAATTAGACCGTTCCTAATATAAAGTGTATTATTAACTTATTACTCTACTATAATATACTTTAGATTAGTTATTATCTTTTTTATTACCTTAACACGTCAAGTAGTCAATGCTAATAGAGATAAGTTAATTATTATATATAGATAAGCGCTAAAGACGAGAATAGTTAATATTATTCTATCTAAATCTATAATATTATTAATAGCTTTTATTACTATTTATAAAATTATATCTTTATCAACACTAATGTCTAGTTTTACAAAGATAATATTATATATTTAGTATAGCGGTATATAGTAATATTTAATCTTACTAATTATAAAATAGATCTTAATTAGTATTTAGTTATATTAAATTCCTATTATTTTAATCTTAGTTTTAAATTCTAATATAGTAAAATTAGTGCTAGCGTTATATAAAATAATATTAAAAAAACTAAAATATATATTAATCTATATTGCTTAGAGCGCTTTTTAAATATCTTTTATAGATATAGACTCTAAGAATTATATAGCTTAGAAAAATATTATCTAATTAATAATATAAAATATTAGCTTACTATCTAAGTATATAATATTAATAATAATCTTATAATTAAACTCTTAGTTATTAGTAAATATAAATTTAAAATATCTTAGAACTTATCTATTTATTTAGTAATAATAATAGAATTTCTTAATCTTTATAAGATTATAGTAATTAATATTATTATAGTCTATTTCTTTTAAAAGTTTATATAAATAGTCTACTATAAAGTAGCTAAATCATTAGTAAAGCTATTTTATTTTAATTTTAATAAAGAATATTACTAAAATCTATTTTTTATTAAAAAAAAACTATAGATAGTCTTACTTCCTAAAGATAGAGATTTAAATATTTCTCTTTACCATATAGTTATTAATATTATTTAAATAAATATTAAGCTTATCTATATCATCTAAACAAAGTAGAAATAAAGTTAATATATTTATAATATAGAAAGTTATATTATTAAGTGGAGTCTTTATATTAATAGTTTCTTCGGATTCTATACTTTTACTTTAATTAAATTAAATTAATACTTTATCTATATAGCTTCTATCAATAGTAATTTCTAAAAGAATTCTTTATAAAGTAATAAGTTAATATTATCTTATTATTAATACTTTTACTATATTAATATTTAGAAGAATTTCTTAGAAAATCTCATCTTTATAGTCTTTCAATATAAATTAAGAAATAGATATCTAAGAGATATCCTTATACTTAATACTATAATAAGATTCAGTTATTTTATAGATAAAAATATAGTCTTATAATTTACTAATTATAAAGTAAACGGTAGTATCTTTTATATTATCTTTATTATATACATTATCTTCCTTATTGTCTAGTTCAATTATAGAGCCTTTTTCATAGTTTATTAAAAATATCTAATAATCTTAGTTTAAAGTAGCAGGCTTATCTTCTATATATTAATAATTATTATATTAATCTCGCGCTTTTTGCTATTCTTTATTAAAATAATTATATAAGTAATATCCTAGTTTACTATATATATAATATATTCCTTAATCGTTTTATTATTAGTAATAGAATTCTTATTATTAAAAAAGAAATGCTTACCTTTTTATATATTTAAAAAATTTACAATCTATATACAATGCTATTATGCTCTTAGAATCTTTTAGACTTCAACTAAAAACTAAGTCAGTATTAATATTAACTATATATTAGCTAGCTAACTCTTTTTATTATAGTATAATAGCTCTAATATAAAGCTTTAATATTAATATCTTAAAGTTTATTATTAAATTGCTAAAAGTATTATTTATCTTAAATAAGTTTTAGAACACTTTAATTATTATAATAATAAAATACTCTAATAATTTATATATTTTTTTTAAAGCACACTAATATAGATAAAACTTTTTAATAAGAATCTTAATAACTTTTATAAATATCTTTTTTAGATTAAGGTTTTATATATTTTTAAAAATTAATAATATCTAATTAGAGTAATATATTTAATAATTAAAATCTATATTAAAGTATATCTTAATTATATTATATATCTTAATAAAAGAAATATTTTAACTAATATAGTATATATAATATACTTCTATGTATTTAAATAATATTTTTAGAAATAGAATCTAGTACTAAATTAATTAGATTTTAAATAATTAATATATTCTTAAAAAAGTAAAAATTTTATTATTAAATATATTATATAGGTCTTTTAAATAATTCTTTAACTTATTCTATATTTTATAGAATTATAAGATTAATAATAAGTTAATTTCTTTATATCTATACTTAATAGATAATAATTTACTATATTCATTAAGCTTTTTTATAGATATTAATAATATAGAAGCACATAGAGAGATTAGTATTAATATTTTAATAAAGCTATAACTCTATATTCTAATTAGTATTGTATCTATATCTATTAAAAATATATATTAATTAAAGTCTTAAATATAGGTTTCTAGTAATAAGAGATTATTATTAATTTTTTTTTTTAAAGTTTTTTTAGATACTTTTTTACTTTATTTATAAATCTTTTATCTCTTAATTAATAGTATAGCAGTTTCTACCTATAATATTAGTAGTAATAGTGATATTTATTAATTTATTATTAATAAAGTAATCTTTAAAATAATTTTTAATCTTAAATTAAATTTTTAGCTTTTAGTAGCTTCTTCTAATTATTAAAAAAAATATTCTATATAGAATAATTCTTTTAATATTTTTAGTATTAGTTTCTATAGTCTATAATCTATATATACGTCTTAATATATAATAAAATTCTTTAATAGTATCCTTATATTTTAATTAAATTTTTAAAATTCTTCTATAATCTATTCTCTAAAATAATTATATAACTATATAAGGATTTCTTTATTAAAATAACAACTATATATAGCATTATATATAATACTAATTATATATATAATTAATATATATTCACTACTTTTTAATTCTATAAAATTATTTTATAAAGTTATATTAATCTTCTAGTAACCTTAGGTATTATTAAATCTAGTTTTTATCAAGAACTTATTATCTAGAATTAATAAAATAGATTCTAAATTAGCTTTAACTTAGTACTAATTAAAAATTAAATTATTATTAAAATATAATTAAGTTGAATTATTAAGATTATTAAAAACTATTATTACTTACTAATTTTTTAATATTCTTTTTAATAGGTTAGCTTAGTTATTTTAATTATTCTTTAGTATTGACTTGTATATATATTAATAATATAATCTTATAATATAGTGATAATTATTAAATATTATTAATACTCTAATAAATTATCTAAATTATAAGCTCTTTTAGAGGAAGTTTTATAATAAAAATTTAATTTATTAATATTCTAATACTATAGAATTTCTTTTTTCTACTAGGCTTAGTATTATAGAATATTATTAATATTTTAATAAGCTATTTTAAATATAAAGTCCTAGATTTAATCTTTTTTATTTATAAATAATGTTCTATTACTAATAAGAATAAGGGAACCTTACTAATCTATTTTAATAATTTAACTAAAACTGATTAGTATAGATTGACTTATTAATTAAGTCTATATGCATGTAGATAAACAAATATATCTATATATAGCGTTGTTTAGGGATATATAGAATACTATAGTAAAATATATATAATTGCTATGTATTCTCTGAATCTAACTATAATACGTTCTTATAATCTCTATTCTATGCGAGGTCACGTGCCGGCTGTGCGGCCGGTGCGTTGATGCGCGGGATCTCGATTGCCTCACTCGATTGCTTCAATATTCCGACAAATATACTATTTAATATAAAGATAAAACATAGTAAGCTAAATATATAATAGTAAATAAATATTTTTATATATTTATATAAAAAATATAAAAAATATAGTTAAATTTTAATAGTCTTTTTATTAGCTATATTTAGTTAAATATATTTAATATAATTATTTTTTAATAATTGCTTTATTTATTATATTAGTTATATATCTAGTGCTATTAGTAATCTTATTAATACTATAAAGTATTTTCTATTAATAGATATTGTTATAAAGTAATATTATTATATTAATATAATATACTATTCTAATAGTAATAACTCTTTTTTTTTATAATAATCTATATTTTTATAAATATAATTGTAATTATATAATTGCCTTTTTTATTAGATTTATCTATATAAATTTTATTAATAATAAAAGTAGCCTTGCTTAGTAAGTAGCGCTGTTACATTGGGTCGATTGGCTGAGATTCATCGAATCTTCTGACATATATTTTTTAAAGTTAGAGTTAAAAGAATATATTTTATAAATTAGTCTATAATAATAATTATATTAGTATATATAACTTTAATAACTAGATTTTTAGATTTTAATAATTCTTAGATAAAATTAATTATAATATTTATTTTTCTATAAGATTTATATTATAATAGTTTATTTTAATTATAATTATTATATTATTAAATATATTTTATTATTTCTTTTATAATATTTA
>MJVA01000858.1:692313-709991 GCA_001939245.1 Talaromyces wortmannii
AAAAAATATTTATAAAAGTAGTAAAGATCTTTATTAAGTTAGCTTTAATTTAGATTAAATATTAGCTAATAGATTTTTTTATCTATATAATAATAATTTTAGTATAGAGTCTTAAGACTAATATCTTAAAATTTATTATTAAATTATTAAAAGTATTATTTAGTTTTAATAAATTTTAATATACTTTAATAACTATAGTAATTAGATATATTTAAAATTTATATATTTCTTTTAAGGTATATTAGTATAGATAAAATTTCTTAATAAAGATCTTTACTACTTTTATAAATATTTTTTAATATAGTTAATATCTAATTATAGTAGTATAGTTATTAATTAGAATCTATATTAAAATATACTTTAATTATATTATATACTTCTATAAAAAAGATATTTTATTTAATATAATATATATAGTATATTACTATATATCTAAATAATATCTTTAAAAATAATAACTAATATTAAATTATTTATATTTTAATTAATTTATAAACTTTTAAAAAAGTAAAAATCTTATTATTTAAAATATTATAATATTTTTTAGAATAAACTTTTAACTTATTCTATATTTTATTAAATTTTATAATTATTAATAGATTAATTTTCTTATATTAATATTTAATAAATAGTAATTTAATATATTTATTAAATTTTTTTATAAATATTAATAATATAGAAAGTTTAAATATAGTTAAATAAACTTCTAGTAATTTAAATAAGTTTAAAAAAATTTAAAGACTAATTAACTTTAAATTTTATAGTTATATTAATATTATATTTATATTAATTAATAATATATAGCATTTAAAATTTTAATTATAAATTTTTTTTTTTAGAATTCTCTTAGATACTTTTTTAATTTAGATATAAGTTTCTATATATTTAATAGATAGAATAATTATTTTATTTTTTAGTGTTAATAGTATTTCTTAATATAATATTATTAAAATAATTTTTAAAATAATTTTAAAATTTAAATAGAATTTTTTATTTTTTAAGCTTTTCTTATTTTATTTTAAAAATTTATTTATTTTTAATATCTCTATTAATGCTATTAAAATATTTTTTTTTTTTATATAGTTTATAAATATATTTTATTATATAAAAAAGTTTTTTAGTTCTTATTATATCATAGATTATAGTTAGTTAAAATTTTTAATTTTTTAATTTTTAAAAGAGTCCTAGAACTATTAAAATATTTTAAAATTAATATAGATATTAATTATAGTTTTATATATAACTTAGATTATATATAATATTAATTTCTTTATATCATTCTTAGATATAGAGAAATAATTTTAATTTATTATATTAAAATAATCTTTATTAGTTTTATTATTAAATTTAATTTTTATTATATATTTATTATTAAAAAAATTATTAATAAGCTTTAAATTAATTTTATTTTAATAGTTATTAGTAGATTAGAAATTAGTTTTAAAAATCTTATTAAGTAGTTATTAGTCTAGATCTTTAGTAATTAATTAAGCTATTATTTATATTAATTTTTAATAATCTTTTTAATATATTAACTTAATTATTTTAATAATTCTTTAATATTAATTTTTTAAATATATTAATAATATAGTTTTGTAATATAATAATATTATAGAATATATACTTTCTAAATAGAATTAATCTATTCTAAATATAAATTCTTTAAATATAATTAATAAAGTAATTATTAAATAAAGAATTTTATAGTAAAAATTAAATATATTAAAAATTATTAAATAAATAATTAATATTTTAAAATTTTTTTTTTTTACTAGATAGCTTAATAGTATTAAAAATTAAAAATTCTTATAGAATTAATAAAGTTTTAAAATTAGATTTTCTAAATATAATTAATAAGATAATTATTAAATAAAGAATTTAAAATTTTATTAATTTACCTTAATATATTTAACTAAAATTAATTAATATAGATTAACTTATTAAGTAAATTAAACTATATATAATAATAATCTAATATATATATATATATAGTTATTTAAAAAATATCTTAATTTCTATAGTTTAAAATATATTTAATATTATATATTTTTAGAAAATCCTTAAATGGTCTAGATAACTAGAGAAAAGATAGTGTTATGTAATATCTAGTTTCCTATTGATTCCTAAACTTGCCGAAACCCCTTTAAACTTCTAGGTGCGGCTTCCTCGCACCTGATTGCCTCATCTCGATTACTTCAATAAACCAACACTTATAAAATATGATAATAGCTATACAAATTAACTTAGAGAAGCAAGTTAGATAAAATAAAAAATATAAATATAACTAACTAGTATAGTAGCTTAGTAATAAGAATAAATTACTAGGATATTAGAGCTTAGAGATATATTAGATAATAGCTCTAGATAATAAAATACTGTATTATTAAGATTATTAGAGTAGCAAAATAGGATTAATTATAAATTAATTCATAACGACAGTCTAATTAGGATTATTCTAAACTGCTTTTAAAGGGGGGTATGGCTCGAACATAGGGGGGTGTGGCTATATCACCACCCTATTTAAATTATTCGAATTAAAAAGTTATACTGAATATAATGATATAAACTCTATATAGCTATTATTAGTTTTAAAGATAGTTAAAAATTATAAAAATATTATATAGAATTAATTTCTATATCTTTTTAATAATAATTATTTATTATAGAGCCTGCTTTAAGAAAGTATGCACATCCGCAAATGTCTGTTGCGCCGTTTTATGCATCATCAGGGTATGGCCAGTGTTTTCAATAGCCGCATATCCAAACGTGGTCACTGAAGGGAAGAATAAACTGCGTGTCTCATTCAATATCCTCTCGCATGTTGCCTTGGGTGTTTGACAGAAGAGTATATCGTCGACACCGGTAACCACGTACAATGCACCCGTGTATTCTGTTGCCACCTCCACAAAATCCAATGTTCCTGTCTCGCCAATGGTCCAGTCGTCCTCCCACAGGTAGTCCCACGCCGCAACCGCCGCCTCATAGGCGGCCGCATAAAACAGTTCCGTGCGCTGGGACTCTTTTGAAGGGGTGATGTATCCAAGTTGCAGATTGGAGAAACGGACAGGGCTCAACCGTGAAGCCGACTCGAGACTAGTAGTCGCGAAAGGGGTGAAGTTCACACTGGCGCTGAACCCGGTGAGCACCAGCGCATCAACATCAGAAGGGTAGCGATCAACCAGTCCCGTTGCAAGCCACCCGGCGTACGAGTGGGTGACATACACGACAGAGTCAAAGGTGCGTCCAAGGGGGTTGCGTGAATTTGTGCGGATGGCATTAATGATCTGGTGCTCAATCTGAATTTCCAGGTAGCCCTGGACGACAGTCAGGGGATTAGGATGTTGTGGATTGGCGCCATGACCGAGGCGGTCGATTGCCAGCGACGGATAGCCCTCGATGGCGGCGTATAATTGCCAGTCATAGTCTGGGCCCAGGCCCAGGCCAGACCAGATGGACTTGTTATAGGTGAGACCATGCACCATTAACTCGAGCATGTTGGAGTTAGGGCCCAAGGGATAGCAGTAGGTGCCCTCAATGGTAAAGGTCCCATTTACGGGAGTGGTCTCTTCCACCGCCGGGCCGGTACCATTGGCAAGGCCGACATAGAAGAAGTCGACGACTGCGGTCTCATTGTTCTGATCCGGTGGTGAGAGGAAGATGGCACTTTCTGCACTTGCTGTGATTTGGAACGACACATTCGAGCAGATAGGAACATACCCCACCTTCTCGCCGTTGACCAGTGGAGTATAATCGTGCCGTTATTGAATAGAAAATAGTAAATAACTCTGTAATATTATATTAAAGGATAGCTATATAAGGATACTTAGTTGTTAATTTTCTTACAGAAGAATAATAGAATTTAAGAACCTAACTAAAAATATAGGTGAAGTTAAAATATAGAATAATCCATAAGCAGAATATTTAAGGTTGTATAATTAATGTAAGACAGTCAACAGAATACTATTGAACCGCATGTTCAGTGACGAGTTTACTCTGATCCAGAAGCGCTTGTGACCATTTGGGTTACATTCAACCTTCGGTTTCCGACACAAGGTTACGATACGATTTCGGAACTAGAATTAGATTTAAAACAGGCTAGAAGCTATAATATAAAGCGAGGATTAATGGCGAATCTTCTCAGGTCCTTTAGAGGCCAATTTTTCAGGAACATCCACGGAGCTTATCTGTGCCCATCGTCGGGCAATAACTGCATATCATCCCGTCGACCGATTCTTTGTGACGCGTGTACCCTCGTATCCGTGGTTCTATTTTCCATTTAGCTACATTTATTTGTATATCCTTGTTTAATTAGTTTGACTGATAATTACCGGATAGTCGCCGAACCGCAGATCGCGGTTTGACAGGTGACAGCATGCAGGTCTAAGAAGTGGGGTCTGATATAATGCATGACATTAAGCAAGAATAGTGTAAAATATTTTGACCGAGACTCATCTGTGACCTGATAATTCAAGAATCAATATTATCGATAGCGTAATCCACTCGGTGCGTATCTGGTAAATTGCAGGCCGTACCTATATCTTTCATGGACGGTAGGAGGGAGATGCTTAGAAAATACATATGTCGTATATTAGGCACCTGAGGGTCACGCCACACTATGTGGCTTTGTACTTCTTCAATGTTAACATATACCTAGGTATTGTACTATACTGTATTCTGGCACTTCTACACCCCTAAGTAGGTAAAATATATAATCTATACATAGGAATGGAGAGAATGACAGATTGTAGATAAACTTGATATAATCTGAAGTAATTGAATATCCACTTTTATTTTCATGACAAGCAATATGCCCCACTTAAGCTGATCCATTTGACTAGTAACTATACACTAACCATACGCCGACGTAAGTGCCCTCTACTGTGACATAAAGGTGCGTGCCGCACCCTCATTTTTTCTTCCCAAGTTCCCTACGAGTAACAAAAAAAAGCCACATCCTAGATATACTACTAATATCAATTGATATTATGGCTACCTCCAAACCGACTATCGTCATTATCCACGGTGGCTGGCACGTCCCAAAAAGCTACGAGAAGCTCATATCAGCACTCAGAAGTGCTAGCTATGAAGTCCATTGCCCACAACTCCCAAGTACCAACCAGGTCAGCTGCTCCTCGCTCCTTTTTTCAGCGCCACGATCATTTGGCTAACTCTATCCCCTAGAGCCGACCCCCCAACGCCGACCTTTACACTGATTCAGATCTCGCGCGCACTTACGTCTCGAGCCTCGTACAGGCTGGGCGCACAGTGGTCGCCATCATGCACTCGTACGGCGGACAAGTAGGTACCGATGCGCTTGTTGGTCTCGGGCAAGAGAGTCGAGCGAAAGAGGGTCTCTCCGGGGGGGTTTCACATCTGATCTACCTGGCTGGGTACGCAGTGCCCGAGGGCATAGCTATGATGGACAAAGTACAGGAATTTGGCAATATGGATCTGGTGCCAATAGCATTTGATTTTGCTGCCGATGATACTTGCGTGAGCACTGATCCGCGTACACTGTTGGTCGGCCCTAGTGACCTTCCTGCGGACGAGCTGGACGAGTTCCTGGCGACGCTCGTCCGCTGGAATGGCAAATGCATGTATTTGCCTTCTCGCCATGCTGCCTGGCGTGAGATTCCCGTCGGCTACGTTTACAGCACTAATGATATGACGGTACCCTTTAACTACCAGAAATCTTTCGTTGAGAACATGGAAAAGGCCGGCCGCCCGGTGCGGACGTTTGAGCTCGCCACGGGCCATTGCCCTCAGGTGACGGCCACTGCTGGCGTGGTTGACGCGATTGAGCAGCTTCTTAATAGCTAGGTGGATTGAAAGTGCTTGTCCTATCGATGATATCGCAGTATAGTGTAATCGTCGGATTAATGTTATATACAGTGTGAGATTTCTTAGCCTTGTCGTTTATGTGGCTCTGTTCACTCTCCGCGCTTGCTCATGATAGCCACATATCAAATGGTTCATTCACTCTTGTACATCATTTGTAAGGACTCAGCAATGCGCACTTTGTTCGTTGGGTGTATATTGACATACAGCACTTGCTCTCGAAGATGGTATGTTTGGGGAAAACTCTTGGAATTTGTGTGGTCTGGCCGATTCAGCATATCTGACATTCAAGACAGCGGGAATTCCTATCAGAAAGTGTTCCGGTTCTGATACATCCGTCTACACGGGATGCTTTACAAATGATTATCTCAGTATTTTGCAGCAAGACTATAATGCGGAGCAGAGACACGCTGCCATGGAAATCGCACCTTCCATGTTAGCCAATAGGCTGAGCTGGTTCTTCAACTTCAAAGGCACCTCGATGAATCTGGACTCAGCATGCTCCAGCAGTCTGATCGCGCTGCACCTTGCCTGCCAAGACATCCGTGCGAAGAACTCTCAAATGGTATTATCACCGTGACAGTTACATTGTGGTTCTTTTTGAGTGAACCGACAGCTCTCATAGGCAGTCGTTGGGAGGCGCAAATCTCGTCTACCACCCCAACTTCATGAAAATTATGTCTGATTTCAATTTTCTTTCGCAAGACAGCCGCTGCTGGAGCTTTGATAAGCGAGCTAATGGTTACGCGCGAGGCGAAGGGTCCGCGGTGATCGTGCTCAAGCGCCTGGATGTCGCCCTGCGCGATGGCGACACCATCCGCGCTGTAATCCGTAACACAGGATCCAACCAAGATGGGCGTACGCCTGGCATCACACAGCCCAGCAAAGACGCGCAAATCGATCTCATTAGGCAAACGTACCGACATGCTAGCATAGACATGGCTCCTACGAGATTCTTCGAAGCCCATGCCACGGGAACACCGGTAGGCGACCCCGTCGAGGGGAATGCCATTGGTACTGCATTTAGAAAGTACCGCAGCAAGGAAGATCCGCTGTATATTGGCGCTGTTAAAGCAAATATAGGTCATCTGGGGGGCTGCAGTGGTCTTACCGGCATCATAAAAGCTACGCTGGTTCTGGAGAAGGGCATAATACCCCCATCGCAGGTTTTGAATCTCTCAATGAACGGAT
Organism: Talaromyces wortmannii; assembly: GCA_001939245.1. Classification (NCBI taxonomy): domain Eukaryota; kingdom Fungi; phylum Ascomycota; class Eurotiomycetes; order Eurotiales; family Trichocomaceae; genus Talaromyces; species Talaromyces wortmannii. Next base: position 699,343 of record MJVA01000858.1, read on the forward strand.
AGACGCAAAGAGTTTACACTTTCACGTATGTTTATCCGCCTAACACAGTATCTGTTTTTTTTTTTCCCCCTAACTTGGTTAGTTCCCAACGGAGGCTGTGCCCTGGCCGGAAGTTCCCGTCCGTCGGGCTTGTGTAAGTACCCAGACCGCCAGGACCATATTTTGGCTATGATAGATACTAATGTCTCTATAGGTCAATTCCTTCGGCTTTGGCGGTACCAACGCTGTTGCAATCCTAGATGATGCATATCACTATTTCAAGGCTAAGGGCATCAGCGGATTTCATCGGACACAGCTCAATACGTCTAGGGATGAGAACTTAGGCAGCCTAAATAAAAGCCAAACCAATGGAGTCCAAACCAATGGAGTTCATATCAACGGGGTGCAAACAAACGGAGTGAATGGGCATGGATCGAACGCAGAAAATCATGCCCACTTTGAAGCCAGTACTCCAAACGCCTCTGGACCTACCGACAAGACGATAAATGGGGAGAAAAGTTCAATTGATGAGATTACGACAGCCAAACTGCTTGTCTGGTCTGCTTCGGACAAGCAAGGGACCCAGAATTTATCCAACGCATATAAAAGCTACCTGAATAGCGAGACTCCAGAAATTGATAATTTGGCATATACCTTAGCCGTCAGGAGGAGCCATTTCAAATGGAGGAGCTTCGGTATTGTATCTCCAAGAGAGAAAGAACCCACACCCTCTAATGCGGTGAAAGCCGCCACCGAGGCTGGAGGAATAGCATTTATTTTCACGGGGCAAGGTGCTCAGTATCTGGGCATGGGACGTCAACTCCTCGCATATACCGTTTTTCGAAACTCTCTCACTCAATCGGACAATTATCTGCGGCAACTGGGGTGCCAGTGGTCACTCCTCGACATCATGTCTGGCAGAAGTGACATAGATATTGATAGACCTGAGTACAGCCAGCCGCTAACAACTTGCCTTTAGTTGGCTCTTGTAGATCTGCTGGGGAGCTTTGGAATTGTGCCTTCACTGGTCCTCGGCCACTCCTCAGGTGAGATTGCGGCTGCATATGCCTCTGGTGTTTTGTCACCCCCTTCAGCTATCAAGAGTGCCTATTGGAGAGGCCAGCTATCTGCTCAATTGACAAGCCAGGCCCAGGGCCTGACGATGATGGCGGTCGGTCTTTCAAAGGACCAAGTTACGCCATACGTCAACCAACTGCATGAGGTTGACGGGGAGCTCAATGTTGCGGTTGGCTGTGTAAACAGTCCCAACAGTGTCACATTGACGGGAGATGCAAGTCAGTTATCAAAAATACAAGCTTGGCTCAAGGAAAAAGGCATATTTGCGCGGACGCTGCGTGTTCACATCGCATACCATTCTCGCTTTATGAATCCCATTGCAGAAGACTACCGCAAAGCCCTTGATGGACTTTAGATGAACAAGAGCTCGGATTTTGTGCCAATGGTCTCGTCGGTGACTGGTGATGTTGTGACTGCGACGACGCTGGCGTCTCCAGACTACTGGGTCCGCAACTTGACCTCCACGGTCGAGTTGTGAAGCTTCCTGTTGAGAATTTAGAGACTACTTATGTCGCTTCGAAAGGCACGCTCCAGATCTGTCGAGTCTCCGAGAATGTAGAGATCGACAAGAAAGTCGCCAAGCTATTCTGCCACGCCAGACGGTAAGTTACAAGCTTACAACAGAGACTCCTGTTGTCAAGCTCCACCTAGGATTGCCTGGACATCTACATACAATGAAGTGGAAGGAGACAGATGACCAGGGATGCCGTGATGCGACGTCCCTTGGTCTAGATGAAGTCGTGGTGCAGGTCCGCGCTTTTGGTCTGACCTTCCGAGATTTCCTGATAGCCAGCGGGCAACTTGACGGGTCTGGTCTGAGCACCGATTGTTCTGGGATTGTCTATGCCGCCGGCAAGAATTCAGGGTTTAAGGTTGATGATCGGGTGTGCCTCATCACTTCCTCTACGTCTTGCAACTTTGTTCGAACCACCGCAAACGCTATAGTTACCATCCCACCTCATATGAGTTTTGCGGAAGGGGTCTCAATACCTTCCGCATTGTGGGTGTCCTATCGAGCTGTCGTGGACGTTGCGAGTGCTGAGAAGGGTGAGACTGTCTTAATACATCACGCATCCTGCTGTATAGGACAGATGGCTGTCCAACTAGCGCAACACCTGGGATTACGCATCCTGACGACGGTCACAGACCCGTCTGGTCCCCGCGGTGCAGTCCTCCGCGATCACCTCATGATTCCTGAGGCCGATATCTTCGATGCAGAAGACGGATCCGCATCCAGTAAAATATTACAGAGGACCAATGGAGCCGGCGTCGACATCATAATCGGATCACTATCACATGATAGACGAGGAGATTTTCTCGACTTCTCAGCGTGCCTGGCGCCATTTGGCCGGCTGATTGACATCAGTTTGTTGCAATCCTCTGATGCTATGTCCAACCGGCAGCAAGGTGGAAATAAAGCACTATTGAATACTTCGAGAGCATCAATAGACATGATCGATCTTATTGAGAGGAGGCCATCACTGGCTCACGCAACTTTTCAACGGGCTGCCAAGATGGCCTTTAGGCTCAATGTCAAAGCACCATATCCGCTTCATGCTTTTAGAGCTGGCGATATTGAAGCTGCGTTTCGTCATATTAGTTCCCCAGAGTCTCTAGGACGGAGAGTTGTTGAGATAAACCCGGATACGGAAATTATAGTATGTGTTGATATCTGCACTTCCACGTGCCCCTTCCCTTCCAGAGTACTGACTAGCTATAATCTATTCAGGCCAGTATGAAACCCAGGCCTAAATACAACCTCCGCCCGGATGCCACCTATGTGATCCCTGGTGGGCTCAGCGGTCTGGGTCGCAGCTTTGCACGATGGATGGTTAGTCGCGGCGCACGCAACTTGATCCTCCTTTAGCGCTCTGGGGCTACAGGAATGGGTGCGAAAGCCCTTGTGGCCGAACTCAGTTCTCAGGGTGTCTGTGTCGCGACGCCAGCCGTCGACATCAGCGACCTGACCAAGCTGAAAAATGAGATCGAGACATTGGTGAAGCAGATGCCGGCGATCCGTGGCTGTATTCAAGCTACTGTAGCCTTGAGGGTTCGTCTTATGTTTCTTATTCACGTCATTTTGTTTTCGAGTTGCCCTGTTCCTCTCTATCTCTACTATCTCGCTGTGTTTATACAACCTCTAATGCAAGCCACATTTCTAGGACAACCTCTTTCCCAACATGACTTACGACGACTGGGTAGTAGGGACCGGTTCCAAAGCAACGGGCTCCTGGAACTTGCACACTGTTCTGCCCTCAGGTCTTGACTTTTTTGTGCTGCTCGCATCTCTCAATGGCATTGTAGGTGGCCGCGCGCAAGCGAATTACGCGGCAGGCAACACCTTCAAGGACGCGCTCGCCCACCATCGCCTCTCGCTGGGTGAAAAAGCTGTTTCCCTTGATCTTGGACTGATGGTTCAAGAGGGCGTGATTGCTGAGAACGAGGTTCTGCTCGCCAACATGCGCCGCCTCGGTCACCTGATGGACATCGAGCAGGACGAGCTTCTCGCACTATTGGACTATTACTGTGATCCGGATTTGCCGTTACTATCACACGATAAGGCACAGATCCTCGTGGGTCTTGAGACCCCGGCTGCCGTTCATGCCAAGGGCATAGATTTACATCACTCCATCTACCGGCCCCTTTTCCGCCAGACCTTCCGCATGGGACTGTCTTTATCAGATGCCGAAGCTTCCAGGGATCAAAACCTGGACACAGATCGAGGGGCTGTTCTCCGTAGCGCGACCTCCGAAGAGCAGGCAACTAAGGTGGTCACAGGCTGGCTCGTAGCCAAGTTGGCGCATATACTAGGCTTTCACCTGAGCGACATGGATCCGGACAAGCCCATCCATGCGTACGGCATCGACTCGCTCGTCGCTATTGATCTCCAAAACTGGTTCGCGTGTGAGATTAAAGCCGAGATACAGGTGTTTTTACTACTAGGGAATTCTCCGATTAAAGAGGTAGCAAGAGAGGCGGTGGTAAGATCTACATATCGTCAAAGTGAAAAACCGGGGGATGAGTAGATAAAACTTACATATGTACGATAGCAAGACGTTGATCTAACCTACATAACAATCCCCCACGCTTAGTGATAAATTAGGTATATTCAAGCGCGGAATATTACGTACCGATTGAGCGTAGTCCAATGCTCCCATCTAAAAATAGATTGTTCGTCGTTCGCCGAGATGATGACGAGAACAAATTTTATGTAAAGAAAAAGAGCTAGTACCGCTTTTGTGGAGGAGACGTTGATTTTTGGGTCTGAGAGAACCAGTATACTAACAAGCCGCAACATTATTAGTACTCTATAGTGTCAGCTTGAGGATATAATCCGGTCGTGAATTGTGATCAGCTGTTGTTGGTGTCAGCCGTTGGGATCAAGTAACGATCAGCGCCTGTCACGGTTTACCAACTTGTTAGTTGACAGTTGACAGGGTGAGGCTGAATTATTAATAGTACGGAACATTGAAACAGTCAGCATATAATTTCGCAAGAACTGCTTAATACGGAGTACATGTATCATAGAGAGTTTTCATACTCAGGAAAAGGGGTGAGGAAGATAACACATAAATAGCGGCCATCTCATGCCAATTCAGATCAAATAATTCATTGATCCAACACACTCATTTATTAACATTTGAACACTACTACACCCTCATTTGGTCGCTCGTTTGACTCAAAAAAAATGAAGTTTTCCTACCTTCTTACGGCCTTGTTGGCCACACTCACTGTTGCCAACCCGATCCCCAACCCTGAAGCGACTGAGCACACTGATGTTGCTGTTCCCGAATTGGACGCCCGCGGTGGTCACGGTGGTCACGGTGGCCACGGTGGTCACAGTGGCTCTGGACATGATGAGCCCAAGGTCATAGAGACCAATGCATATAAGAGGGCCAAGAAAGCGATGGGACATCATTCATTTGAGCATGGCGATTACTACTGGTTTACGCAGACGTGGAAGCGCGGTACGTTCAAAGACTCGGAGACCGACGCGGACCTGAAGAAGATTCGGGATCACCTAGGCTTTGACCACATCGCTATTATTGCTGGTCAGGTTGTCGAGAGGACAACGGGTAGGGGAGACAATAAGGTAACCAAGAGGGATTTCGCCGGCCACATGTACGACTTGGTAGATGAAGACGGCGTTGTCGATTCGAGTTACGAAAAATTCAACCCCAAAGGTCCAACATCCCGCACGACAACCTTGCATGCCCAGGGAAAGACTTCCAAGGCTCATATTTCTCATTTGAAGAAGTTAGGAGAGGATTATGTGGCGGCACGCCCTCATTACAATGCCTACACCAACAACTGCAACGACTATGTCAACGCTCTCAAGAAAGACCTTTAGTTCGCTCTAGATCTCTGGCCCATTAATTGCCAGCAGAGCTTGTCTCATTGTCCGGTTATGCAATGCTTCCATTTAGTTACAGTCATTTCTAGAGCTATTTTCTTGTACACTATACTTGGATTTATTTTCCTTTCAGAATATAGATTATCTCAAGTTGTCTCTGTGTCTCTCAAAATTCATACAAAGACATGAGAATGGTACTAAAATGTGAGACCTAGGCAATCGATATCGCTGGTTGTGGGATCAGCTTGAAGTTGGTTGCATGTCAATGATCGGTCAGTGGTACTTACGTCCCTGTTATGTTACAATAGAATGGGAAATGTATGTCACACCCCTCAATGTATGAAGATTCATGTTGTTACGATGGGCGGAGGCTGGGGTCGGGGATATTCACAGCCGATATAAATAGATAATGCAATTCTCGACCATCGTGTCTCGGAAAATATCCCCTAGTTATCGAATATGCTGGAGCCTTCTCTTCACTCATCCAACAATATATAAATATATAGATCTAATTTTATAAATATAAAGATAGAATAGGAACAACACCTACAAAAATACTATATATAGAATCTACTATCTATCTTTAACTTCTATATCATTACTGGCAGTCGATTGAGACGAATCAACTGAATCGTGCACCCCAGTCGCAGCCCGGGATGAGTACTGAGCGCCCCGAGACCTCAGGGACCGCGCTGAGCATGGCCTAAGTGGTCCCTGTTCGAATCAATTACTTCAGCCCAGACTGATTGGCCATTAGGCTGGGTGATTCCCGGCGTTCGGCCATCTTGATTTGATGCCGAAGCCCGTATGATGGCGCGGATAGTATCTTGATCTCGAATGGCATCCGATAGTCGTTTTAATATAACTACCCCAATACCCTCTCCCCTCGAATATCCGTCGGCGCGATGATCGAATGTGTGGCAGCGGCCGCTTGATGACAGCATGTGCATGTTACTAAGAATAGTGCTATAGTCTGGGTCTAAAATCAGGTTGCAGCCTGCAACAAGGCCCATGTCGGTCTGTCCACTGCGCAGCGTTGACATGCATTATCGATGGCCATAGCGCTACTGGAGCACGCCGAGTCAATGTTCATTGATGGCCCTTGCAGTCCAAAAAACCAACTGATCCGGTTTGCCAGCATCGACTAAGACGCACCAACCGCGGCATACTGGGGTAGTCTCTCGGCGTCACGGAGTAACTGTTGGAGATAGTCGTTGGAAAAGCACCCCGTGTGCACAGATGTGTGCGACCCCTTGACGTCTTCAAGACGTATTCCTGAGTTTTCGAAGACCGCAAACGATGTTTCTAAGAGAAGTCGCTGCATTGGATCCATAGCGACAGCCTCGGATGGGGTAATAGAGAAGAAGTCGGCATCGAAAAAACCGAGATCTTCATCAATAAAATGACCCCCGCGAGTACAGAGAGCATTCTTTCGTGTAGGGTGATGAAAGGCATCGATATTCAGGCGATCCGCTGGATACTCGGTCATGGCGCTGCGCCCTTCGACTAGTATTCTCCAAAAACTTTCGGCAGAATCTATATCCTGCGGAAATTTTAGCGCAAAGCCACAGATAGCCACGGGCTCTACAATGTCAAGGTCCTCATGTTGATTACTAGTGTTTTTGCGTGGCTCTTGGTAGATCTGGCCTCGAGAGGATCATTTGAGATATCCATGGTTTCAGACAGGCAGCAGGGAATGGTGTGATAGAACTGTGTCAATCGATATGTAAATTTATCTACATATCTTTTAAACCAGACTTCGCAGATCACTCAGGTGTGGGCAACCTAGGGCCCAATAATCGCTCAGGAGACGAAAGAGATCTTTACCAGTATAAAAAATAGCATGGCCAATATAAGTTTCCTTCTTCTAGAATTTAGTATAAAGTTTATTTACTACTTATCTATTAAAAAGTAGTTAAGTAAAGTTATAATAATCTAGTTCTAGTAGCTTATACTATAGCTAAGAGTATTAATACTATGCATAGTATTATAATGTCCAGAATAGATATTTATCAACTATCAAATTGTACTAGTCTTTAACTAATTGATAATATACTTTCATAAGAAATTCTAATACAAAAAATAATAAGAAATGTTGGTTTCTGCAAGCAATCGAGATGCCAGGCACCGGCGCAGGCTGCACCCGCGTGTCAACGGTGTCACGTGCGTTGCACGTGACCTCGTCTAGCAAACGATGTATATAGACCGCGTCGGAGCCTCATTAGGATTAGGAGAACACACACAACCAGAACCTTATGAATTTGCAGCTGTTGCTATAAGTAAGGACGTCCTATTGACTGTGAAGTCATCCCACAAGAAATAAAATAAAATCATTTTTTAATATTTTTTATATAATTAATATTATCTTTAAAATTATTCAAAAATTTATTTTATAAAAAATTTATAAAATGTTGGTTTATTGAAGCAATCGAGATGAGGCAATTGGGTGCGAGGAAGCTGTATCTAGAAGTTTAAGGAGGTTTCGGCAAGTTTAGGAACTAATAGGAAGCTAGATATCATATGATATTATCTCCTCTCTAACTATCTAGACCACTTAAAGATTTTCTAAAGATATATAATATTAAATACATTTTAAATTATAAAAATTAAAATATCTTTTAAACAATTATATATATATATATATTAGATTATTATTATATATAATTTGATTTACCTAATAAGTTAATTTATATTAATTAGTTTTAGTTAAATATATTAAAATAGATTAATAAAATTTTAAATTCTTTACTTAGTAATTATCTTATTAATTATATTTAAAGAATCTAGTTTTAGAGCTTTATTAATTCTATAAAAATTTTTAATTTTTAATATTATTAGACTACCTAATAAAAAAAAAAAATTTTAAAATATTAGCTATTTATTTAATAGTTTTTAATATATTTAATCTTTATTATAAGATTCTTTATTTAATAATTATCTTATTAATTATATTTAAAAAATCTATATTTAAAATAGATTAATTCTATTTAGAAAGTATATATTCTATAATATTATTATATTATAAAACTATATTGTTAATATATTTAAAAAATTAATATTAAAAAACTATTAAGGTAATTAAGTTAATATATTAAAAAAATTACTAAAAATTAATATAAGTAATAATTTAATTAATTATTAAAAACTTAGATTAATAATTATTTAATAAAATCTTTAAAATTAATTTTTAATCTATTAGTAGCTATTAAAATGAAATTAATTTAAAATCTATTAATAATTTCTTTAATAATAAATATATAATAAAAATTAGATTTAATAATAAAATTAATAAAAATTATTTTAATATAATAAATTAAAATTATTTCTCTATATCTAGAGATAATATAAAGAAATTAATATTATATATAATTTAAATTATATATAAAGCTGTAACTAGTATTTATATTAATTTTAAAATATTTTAATAGTTCTAGGACTTCTTTAAAAATTAAAAGATTAAAAATTTTAATTAATTATAATCTATAGTATAATAAAAATTAAAAAACTTTCTTATATAATAAAATATATTTATAAACTATATAAAAAAGAAGAATATTTTAATAATATTAATAAAAATATTAGAAATAAATAAACTTTTAAAATAAAATAAAAAAAGCTTAAAGAATAGAAAATTCTATTTAAATTTTAAAATTATTTTAAAAATTACTTTAATAATATTATATTAAAAAATATTATTAATATTAAAAAGTAAAATAATTATTTTATTTATTAAGTATATAGAAATTTATATTTAAATTAAAAAAGTACCTAAAAGAACTTTAAAGAAAAAAATTTATAGTTAAAATTCTAAATACTATATATTATTAACTAATATAAATATAATACTAATATAACTATAAAACTTAAAACTAATTAGTCTTTAAGTTTTTTTAAATTTATTTAAACTACTAAAAGCTTATCTAATTATATTTAAATTCTTTATATTATTAATATTTATAAAAAAATTTAATAAATATACTAGATTATTACTTACTAAATATTAATATAAAAAAATTAATCTATTAATAGTTATAAAATTTAGTAAGATATAAAATAAGTTAAAAGTTTATTTTAGAAAATATTATAATATTTTAAATAATAAAATTCTTACTTTCTTAAAAGTTTATAGATTAATTAAAATATAAATAATCTAATACTAGTTATTATTTTTAAAAATATTATTTAAATATATAGTAATATACTATATATATTATATTAGATAAAATATTTTTTTTATAAAAGTGTATAATATAGTTAAGATATATTTTAATATAGATTTTAATTAATAGCTGTATTACTATAACTAGATATTAATTATATTAAAAAATATTTTTTATAAAAATTTAGAAAAAACACTTATAGAAGTAATAGAGATTTTTATTAAAAAACTTTATCTATATTAATATGCTTTAAAAGAGGTATATAAATTTTAAATATATTTAATTATTATAGTTATTAGAGTATATTAAAATTTATTAAAACTAAGTAATGCTTTTAGTAATTTAATAATAAACTTTAAGATATTAATTTTAAAATTTTATACTAGAGCTATTATTATATAAATAAAAAAATTTACTAGTTAATATCTAATCTAAGTTAAAGTTAATTTGATATCTAGTTAGAAAGAAAAGAAAAAGAAAAATAATTTAATAACACTATATATAGACTAAAAGTTTATTAAATATATAAATAAAAATATATAATTATTCTAATATTAAGATTATTAATATTAATATTATAATAATTATAATTAGTATTAATAAAGTAATAAAAAGTATTAAATATATTATAAATTAGATTATTATTTATTTAAATATTTTATTAAAAAACAATATAAAGTAAAAGAATAGTTTAATAATTATTAATATATAAAAGATAGAAATCTTATCTTTAATTATATCTATCTCGCCTTTATTATAGATTTTAAAAAAGAATATATAATTAAATTAAATAATAAGAAAATCAATATATTAAAAAAAAAAAATAAAAAGAATATTATTATTTATTTTATAATTAGTAAATTAGAGAATTATATTTTTATTTATAAAGTTAAACTGCTTAATTAATTTAGATAGATAGATGCTTCTTTATAATCTATTTTTTAATTTATTCTTAATAGTTATAAAGATAAGATTTTTTAAGAAATTTTTTTAAATATTAATATAGCAAAGATATTAACTTGTGAGGCTCCAGACGTTATATCCAGTATATAACCCCTCGGTGCACGTTCGGCACCCTC